>JADRCD010138483.1:0-11698 GCA_019843815.1 Montemys delectorum | reverse complement strand
CATTGGGTGCTGGGATTTGAACTTGGGTCTTCTAGAGTAGCCGGGGCTCTCAACTATTGAGCCATCTCTCTAGCCTGCTCTCCTCTTTTTTTTTTTGTTCTTTGTTTAAATTCACTGGCCTTGAGAATGAGCTGTTTTAAGCTTTAGTCTGACCCTGGCCTCTTATATCAGGCACTTGAGGTGAACTGCAGTCTAGAGTCAGTTCTGCCTTCACCGACAGTAAAGCTGGAAGTGAATCATGCAATTAGGAATTAAGATGAATTGTGGGGAGATGTTATAAAAGGAACGAAGGGTGGCATATTACTCTGAGGAAGGGAACTTGGGTCTTGAGAGTCCAGGGACATTTTAGAAGAAGAGTTACTTGAGCGAAGAGATAACTGAGCAGATGACTAAAGAGAGAGCAGTGCCCCGAGGTAAGAAGGACCCTCCACTATGTAAGGAAGGAAAAGGACTGAGGCAGCTGGGACAGAGAGAACCAAAGGGGAAGCAGGGAGGGATGAGAATTAGGATACTGGTTCGTGTGCATAGAAGATGCTCCATGTGGTCCTTAGCTTCTATCCCTGTGACAAAATGCTTAGCAAAGCAAAAGTTTATTCTGATGTGTAGTTTCAGGGGTTTCAGTCTACGGTCACTTGGCTCGGTTGCTTTGGGCCTGTTGGGGCGGGTGTATCGTGTGGGTATGATGTAGGCTATAAGAAAGTGGGGGATTTACAGAAACATAGGGAGGGAGAATCCTTTGCTTTGAAGTCTGGGTGAGGCCTCTGGCCAGCAGAAAAATCAAGAATATGATCACAACTAACATTGTCTCTAAACGGTGATGACATGGACAGTATTTTTTTAAATAGACAAATATTTTCTTTTTCTTTTATTGTGAGTCAGTTCTACTTTATTGTTCCAGAAATGAGGTATATAAGGGTTTTTAGGTGTACAGGTGGAAAGGACTAATTGGTCATAATGGTATACCTAATTATCATGTGAGCAGGGAAGCTGGGATGGGACTTGCGTGCTGAGTTTAAGCAGCTCTGTACAAGGACATTCTTTTTTTTTTCTTTTAAGTCATCAAAATAATTTATAATAGTTAAATGACTCTTAAATATACACAATATCTTCTGAAGTTAAAAGCACTCAACCAGTTTTTAAAATCTGGAACATTTGGAACATTAAACATGATGGAAGTAGAAGAAAATCTCTTATGAAGTCCTCTATGAAAAGAAATTGTGAAAAATTCCTGATTGGACAGGAACCATTCCATCTCCAAGAGAGAATGCTCAGCACAACTGTGGCTTCATAGAACGAACTGGGTAGAGTACTTTCTGCTTCTATTTTGTGGAATAGTTTGAAGACTATTGGTATTAGGTCTTCTTTGAAGGTCTGATAGAATTCTGCTCTGGTCCTGGGCTTTTTTGGTTGAGAGACTTTTAATATCTGCTTCTATTTCCTTAGGGGTTATGGGGCTGTTTAGATGGTTGATCAGATCCCAATTTAACTTTGGCACCTGGTATCTGTCTAGAAAATTGTTCATTTCATCCAGATTTTCCCGTCTTGTTGAGTGTAGGCTTTTGTAGTAGGATCTGATGATTTTTTGTTTTTAATTTCCTTGGTTTCTGTTGTTATGTCTCCCTTTTCATTTCTGATTTTGTTAATTTGAATACTGTCTCTGTGCCCTCTGGTTAGTCTGGCTAAGGGTTTATCTATCTTGTTGATTTTCTCAAAGAACCAGCTCCTGGTTTGATAGGTTTTTTTTTTTTTTTTTAAGAGGAACACAGATAAATTTATTAGTTAAATACTGATTTTACAGCCATTTCACCTTAAGACAATGTTAACGGGTTGTGGAGGAGGGACAGGCATGGGAAGGCAGCCTTGAGGGAGAAACAGCATAAATGATTACAACAGAATCTTGGTTCAAAGCTATTCTCTGCTACGGCCAGTAAGTTTTAGGGGTGGGGCTGGGAATTTGGGGTAAAA
This sequence comes from Montemys delectorum, assembly GCA_019843815.1. Lineage (NCBI taxonomy): Eukaryota > Metazoa > Chordata > Mammalia > Rodentia > Muridae > Montemys > Montemys delectorum. Next base: position 9,733 of record JADRCD010138483.1, on the reverse strand, counting down.
TAAGTTAATGCCACAGTTGGATATAGCTCTGTGGGTGATGAGGACAAGGAAGAATCTTTGGGAGCCCCAGTAATGGTGGTGGTGGGGGGAGGCCAATCCTAGGAGAGCTGCAAGCATGTCTCTCCTGTCAGCCCTGGGACATCCTCTCCCATCCATCACCTTTGTCCTTTCACAAATTTCCTTTAGTTGTTTCTGCTTTGAACTTATTTTGCAAACAGTCTGTATTTTCTAGACCAAGGATCTGTGCTGGAGAAAGCCCCAGAGCCAGGTAACTGTCTGACTTAAGAAGGCTTGGCTTGGCAGGCTGGAGTCCTGGGAACAGACTGTGCTGTAGACACAACCTCCAGAGGGACCCAAGGCTGCTTTGGTAGCAGGTTTTGTTCCTCCTTGGAACCCCTATGTGTAAAGGGTTAAAAAGGATGCTGGGAAACAGCACTTAGTGGCATTAGCCTGCTGCACAACTAGGCTCTAGTTTTGCAGAGGGAAGGAGATATTCAGGCTGGAGAGCAAGGGGTTTGATGGTTCTGGGAAATGAAGGGAAGGCACCACTGCCGGGCTGCGATTTGATGAAACTACTCTCTATGGGTGATGTGCCTTCTCTCCACCTAATCTCCCCAGGAAGCACTCAGTAACATCTGCATTGCACCCTGCACTTTGGAGTCAGATCTGGTATGGGACATGCAGAGGGACATGTTTAGTTTGGTAGGTTGATTCTTTGTATAGTTCTTTTTGTTTCTACGTGGGTGGCTTCAGCCTTGACTTTATTTCCTGCTGTCTACTCCTCTTGGGTGTAATTGCTTCTCTTTGTTCTAGAGCTTCAGGTGTGCTGTTAAGCTGCTAGTGTAGGCTCTCTCCAGTTTCTTTTTTAGAGGCACTCAGAGCTATGAGTTTTCCTCTTAGCACTGCCTTCATTGTGTCCCATAAGTTTGAGTATGCTGCGCCTTCATTTTCATTAAATTCTAAAGTCTTTAATTTCTTTATTTCTCCCTTGACCAAGTTATCGCTGTTCAGCTCCCATGTATATGTGGGCTTTTGGTTGTTTTTGTTGGTATTTAAGACCTGCTTTAGTCCGTGGTGATCTGATAGGGTGCATGTGATTATTTCAATCTTCTTGTATCTGTTGAGGCCTTTTGTATGATTGACTCTATGGTCAGTTTTGGAGAAGGTACCATAATGTGCTGAGAAGAAGGTATATTCTTTTGTTTTAGGATGAAATGTTCTATAGATATTTGTTAAAACTATTTGGTTCAGAACTTTTGTTAGTTTCAATGTGTCTCTGTTTAGTTTGTGTTTCCATGATCTGTCCATTGATGAGAGTGGGGTGTTGAAGTCTCCCACTATTATTGTGTGGGGTGCGATGTGTGCTTTGAGCTTTAGTAAAGTTTCATTTATGAATGTGGTTGCCCTTGCATTTGGAGCATAGATGTTCAGAATTGAGAGTTCTTCTTGGTAGATTTTTCCTTTGATGAGTATGAAGTGTCCTTCCTTATTTTTTTTGATAACTTTTGGTTGAAAGTCTATTTTATTCCATGTTAGAATGGCTACTCAAGCTTGTTTCTTGGGATCATTTGCTTGGAAAATTGTTTTCCAGCCTTTTACTCTGAGGAAGTGTCTATCTTTGACACTGAAGTGTGTTTCCTATATGCAGCAAAATATTGGGTCCTGTTTACATATCCAGTCTGCTAGTCTATGTCTTTTTATTGGGGAATTGAGTCCATTGATGTTAAGAGATATTAAGGAAGAGTGATTGTTGCTTCCTCTTATTTTTGATGTTATTTTTATGATTGTGTGGCTATGTTCTTTTAGGTTTGTTGAAAGATGACTTTCTTGCTTTTTCTAGGGTGTAGGAGAAATTTCTTTTCTAGTCCAAATTATTTGGAGTTCTGTAGGCTTCTTGTATGTTCATGGGCATCTCTTTCTTTAAGTTAAGGAAGTTTTCTTCTATAATTTTTTGAAGATATTTACTGGCCCTTTAAGTTGGGAATCTTTGCCCCGGCCTGCGGGGCGAGTAATTAACCAGGGTCCGAAGGGGACCGAGCCTGAAAGAGAAACGGGCGAGAGAGAGGAACGAACGCACTCTCTCCTATATCTATTATCCTTAGATTTGGTCTTCTCATTGTGTTCTGGATTTCCTGGATGTTTTGGGTTAGGAGATTCTTGCATTTTCTTTGACTGTGTGTCAATGTTTTCTATGGTATCTTCTGCCTCTGAGATTCTCTCTTCTATCTCTTGTATTCTGTTGGTGATGCTTGCATCTATGACTCTTGATCTCTTTCCCAGGTGTTCTAACTCCAGGGTTGTCTCCCTTTGTTAGCTCTTTATTGTTTCTATTTCCATTTTTAGATCTTGGATGGTTTCATTCATTTCCTTTGCCTGTTTGAATGTGTTTTCCTATAGTTCTTTAAGGGATTTTTGTGTTTCCTCTTTAAGGGCTTCTAGTTTACCTATGCTCTCCTGTATTTCTTTAAGGGAGTTGTTTATGTCCTTTTTAAAGTCTTCCATCATCATCATGAGAAGTGACTTTAGATCTGAATCTTGCTTTTCTGGTGTGATGATGTGTCCAGGACTTGTGATGGTGGAAGAAGTGGGTTCTGATGATGCCAAGTAACCTTAGTTTCTGTTGCTTCTGTTATTAAGCTTGCCTCCCACCATCTGATTATCTCTAGTGCTCCCTGCCCTTGATATACCTGACTAGAGCCTGTTCTTCCTGTAGTCCTGGTTGAGTCAGAACTCCTCAGAGTCCAGCTGTCTCTGGGATCCTGTGATTCCAGGATCCCGTGATCCTGAGATTCTGAGTGTGTTAGAGTTCCTGGGAATCAAGCTGCCTCTGACATCCTGGTGTGACCAAGCTCCTGGGATCTTGGGATCCTAAGATCCTGGTCATATTAGAGTTCCTGGGAGTGGAGCCTCCTCTGCGGGCTGTGGGACTGGCCACCAAATTAATGCCCAAGGTAGACAAGCGCAGACTGGAAGGAACCCAAGCCACTGGTCAGGCAGGATACTTGTGTCCCAGGATCCTTCTGGTCCCACTTGGAGTGGGTGTAGCCTTGTGGAGTGGGTATGGGCTTATTGGAGGAAGTGTGTCACTGTAGGGGTGGGCTTTCTTTGAAGCTCCACCTAGTCTGGAAGAGACAGTCTAGAAGAGAACTCTCAGCTCCTGTCGCACCATAACTGTCTGGACGCTGCCATGTTCCCACCTTGATGATAATAGACTGAACCTCTGAACCTGTAAGCCAGACCCAATTAAATACCCAACTCCTTATAAGAGTTGCCTTGGTCATAGTGTCTGTTCATAGCAGTAAAACCCTAACTAAGACACCAGAGTACACTGGTACCCAAGAAACTAGACGCTTTATGTAAAAACAAAATCAAAAGGCTTAGATATGGAAGTGGCCACCATTTCTCCCAAGCACGGAAAATGAAGCTTGTCATAATAGGATCAGCTAGCTAGGGCATGGCACTATCAGCGAAGGCATTGCTTGCATCCACATCTGTACCTATCTTTTGATCAGGCGGGTGGCTAAGTTAGCTTGTGTCTCACATTGTTGCGTGACTCTAGCAGCTGATGGAGAGGTACTTGCTTGTGGCTATAACACCAGTAGTCGGGTGCAATCAGGATCTAGAACAGCAAATCAGCCACCTCCTTGAAAAGTTACAAAGCGGTTACATAGTAAGACGGTGGTTGGTTGGCCTTGCCTGTGGTCACAGCCCATTTCTTGGCTATTCTAGGCAACAGAAAAGTGTATGGCTACAACGGAAGTGAGCGGATAGGTTTGAGAAACTATGGCAACTGGCTGATCTCAATGATAAGGGAAGCTCTGCACCGAATTCTCATGGACCAAATTATTTATAGGTATGCATATATCCTGACACTAACTCTAATTCTGGCTCACTCTTTTCCGGGGGAGCTAATACATACAGGCAGCTGAGAACTGGCAATGAAACGGACCTGCACAGCACAGCATGTGTCTTGCTGGAGAGGACAGAATCATTAGCCTGTCACTCCTCCCACATGCCTGCTGCCAAAGCCCAGGGTGTGCATGTGTGCACATGTGGGCAATGCCAGGGTCAGTCGGTGATCCTCCCACTTCACCAGCTTCTGCAATTGGTGATGTTTTTGCCTGTCCAGCTACTTCTGCAGTCAGAAGGTGGCTTCCGTCTGAAGAGCATGAAGATTTCTTAACGGTTACTGAGTCACCAAGGAAAGAATTTGATAGTCCAGAGTGCTGATCTGAGGTTTTGAGTAGTTGTGAAATATATTCTGTCTATAAAGCTTCTTTGTCCTGTAGGAGGCTGGCTTGATGCTGCTTGTATTCAAATGCTAAATACTGAACTCCAAGGTCAGGTTGCTCCTGCAACGAGGAGATCCTCAGGGACGATATACCTCACATATACCAAATGATGCTATGTAACCATGCTCCCCAAGTTAATTGATCAATAAAAGGCTAAATCCTGTGATTGGGCAGTAGACAGAGGTAGGTGGATTTTCAGTTACTTGGCTGGGAATGCAGAAAGAGGAAACAAGGAGAGAAGAAAGGAAACTGAGAAAAGAGGAATAGGCTATGAGAGGAGATGGAGCATGATCATCGTGTGTCCAGGAGAAATAGCAAGTAACAGGGACGAATGTCTGTCATGTAAGTTAACATAGGGGGAAAAGCCTCTGCTAAATAAAGCATTATTAAAAATTATAGGATTAAACCTAGTGGTGGTGGTACTCACCTTTAATCCAGAACTCTAGAGGCAGAGGCAGGCAAACCTCTGTGAGTTTGAGGCCAGCCTGACCTCCAGAGTGAGTTCCAAGGACACAGAGAAACCTTGTCTCACAAACAAAAACAAAAACAAAACAAAACCCTAGGAGTTACAGAAGGAGAAACGGGAATTAGAAGACATTCAAGAAGATCTTCCCAAGTTTAACATCCAGATTTTAGGAGCTCATTTGGCAAGTGTTCAGTTCAATGGGTGAAAAGCAAAATCAAGTTAATTATAGGTTTCTTAGAGTTTCACTGCTGTGAACAGACACCATGACCAAGGCGAGCCTTATAAGGACAACATTTAATTGGGGCTGGCTTACAAGTTCAGAGATTCAGTCCATTATCATCAAGGTGGGAGCATGGCAGTGTCCAGGAAGACACGGGCTGGAGGAGCTGAGAGTTCTGAACATCTCTTGTTCCAAAGGCAGCTAGGAGAATACTGGATTCCAAGTACCAGGATGGGGGTATTAAAGCATACTTCCACAGTGACACACCTACTTCTAATAGTGCCACTCCCTAGGCCAAGCTTATTCAAAGTATTATACTGGGTATGTGTCAGATCAAAACAATGCTAAAAGCTTCCAGGGGTGGGGGTGGGGTGGGGGATGGGGCAAGCCACAGCAGGACTGCAGAGATAGCTGGGGGGGCGGGGTGAAGCATGTGCTTTGCAAATATTAGGACCTACTTTGGATCCCCAGGACCCACGTCAAACTGGATGAAATGATGAATGTTTGAGATTCTAGTGCTCTAACTGTGAGACGGAAATGGAGACAGGAGAGTCCGTGGAGATTATGTTGGCCTGGTGTACATAGCAGCAGAGGGCAAAAGAGGTAGAAGGAGGGGAACAAATGCCAGAGGTTGCCTTCTGACCTCCATGAGCATGCCATGCCCTCTGACCTCCAAGTGTGGTGGTTTGAATGGGAATGGCCCCCAGAGACTTAAGTGTTTGAATGCTTGGCCCATAGGGAGTGGCACTATTAGAAGGTGTGGCTTTGTTAGAGGATATATGTCACTATGTGGGCAGGCTTTGAGATCTCCTATGCTCAAGCTCAGGGTGACACAGTCTTCTTCGGCTGCTTGTGGATCAAGATGTAGAACTCTCCAGCGCTATGTCTGACTGTATCCTGCCATACTGAACCTTTGAACCTGTCAGCCAGCCCCAATTTAATGTTTTCTTTTGTAAGACTTGCTGTGGTCATGGCGTCTGTTCACACTGCTGAAACCCTAACTAAGACACATGCCATGGCACGTGAGTACACCCGCCTAATCCCACATATATATCATTTATTTAAAATACAAAAAACAGTGAAAAAGAATTTGAAGACTGTAGAGAAAGCAGTAATGCTTTCATTAGTTTTCATTATTCCTAACCTAGAGTTTAGAGCTCAGTAAAAAATATCAGTCACATTTAAGAATGGGAGAGAGTTATTCGACATTGGGGTGTGTGGAACTTTACCTAGTGAACCTTCTACAAAACAGGTTATAGCAAAGTCAGAGTTAACCAAGAAAGAGGGAAATGATGTGAGAAAGCCTATGACAAAGCAAGCAAGGCTCAACAGAGGCTGAAAAGAGAGTCAGCAGCACAGTATCAAGAGGGAAAGTGAGAGACATGTTAGGAATGCTTTTGACAGTGTAGAAAATACACTGATTGGGCTGGAGAGATGGCGCAGTGGTTAGGAGCACTGGTTGTTCTTCCAGAAGTCCTGAGTTCAATTGCCAGCACCCACATGGTGGCTTACAACCATCTGTAATGGGATCTAATGCCCTCTTCTGGCATGTACTTATAAATAAAATAAAATAAAATAAATAAATAAATAAAAAGAAATTATACCATTTGTTTTCATAGTGAGTAGTGTAAGCCACAACAGAGACCTGGACACTAAAAGGAGCAGTTTAAAGACACAATAACTTGGTCAACTCCAGGGAAAACAAAATGTTGTGTAAGGAAGGATTCCTTACTTAAACTATTGAACTCATCTGTAGCTAATATCTGGATGTGTGTGGCATACGTGGGCACACGTGTGTATAGATGAATACACAGATTGTGTATATGAATATGCATGTGTATATGTGTGCATGTGGAGGTCAGAGGCTGATGTTAGGGGGATATTACTCAATCACTCCCCCTATTCACTCATTCACTTACTTCCCCTATTACGTATCGAGGCGGGGTCTCCCACTTGAACCTAGACATCACTGATTAGTCTAGTTAGTCAGCTTGCTCCGTGGATCTTCAGTCTTTTTTTTTTTTTTTAAAGATTTATTTATTTTATATATATGAGTACACTGTAGCTGAAGAGATGGTTGTGAGCCACCACATGGTTTCTGGGAATTGAACTCAGGACCTTTGGAAGAGCAGTCAATGCTCTTAACCACTGAGCCATCTCTCCAGCCCTGATCTTCAGTCTTTACTTCCCAGAACTTATGAAGGCGCTGGGCATCTGAACTCCAGTGTTCATACTATTCAGCCCGCCCACCTTCCCAGCCCTGTTTACATCGTGTAAACACAGCACATGTGAACATGGCACTGATCGAATAAGATCAGAGGAAGGCTGGGAAGCTCTTCCTTTGAATGAGGGAGACATTTACTGGTATCTTTGCTGGGATAGAGATGGGACTGACTACTCAGCCGCTACACTCGAGGTTTCTTCCTCTTCTTGCATTCCAGCAGTCTTGCCAGGATGCGCAGCTCAGTCTAGATGTTTGGTCCGAAAGATTTATTTCTCTGGCAGTCTGCAGTGAGCAGGCCCGCGTGACTAGAATGCGAGTCTGGGAAGGACTGTGCACGTTGTTTGTGCATCCTTCTGAGACAGCCTGCCTAGCTCCTAGGAAGGAAGTCATACAGTGAAAACAGGTAGGTTTGCTATGGGGGCAGATCAATCAGAGTCCAGGGGACACAGACACTGAAGGTTTACATTCTTGCCTCACAGAACAATGAATTAGACCTTGGACATGTGAAGAGCAACAGAAATAGAGGCAGCTTAGTTGGAGTGGGGGTAGGGGGATCAGAAGTTGTAAGTGTATAAGTGAACTGGGAAACCAGTCACTCAAGGTCTGGCTTGAAGTGAATTCTGACACCCTTTCCCCCAGGTTATTTACAACAGCACCCGCCTGCTGTGTGAAGCTAACAGCAAGTGTTATAAATATCCTATCAACCTGATAGGTCACTCCCATTGCTGGGAGCACCAGGTGAGACCCTGTGCCAGACAAATGCTACCACGAATCTAGTACACAACAAACAAACAAACAAACAAACAAAACATAGGTTATTGCTGTTGCCCTTGGTCGCCTTCCAGAATTTGAATGGTAAGTCCCTATTGCAGAAGACACCACACACTTCAATAGAGGACTCAGAAGATTTGAAATCTCACCTGGAAGCCTTCCTCCTTCTTAAGATGTGGCTTTCATAGTCCCCGAAGGTGCTATGCAAACTACCAGGGGAGGGAGGCAATCAATAATACCACCTAGCTGTGATGTATCTTCTATGGCCAGCATGACAAGATAACGTTCAAGATGTAATAGTGGCTCTCTCATCATGGTGGTAACCAACAGTTGACTACCTGTACTTTCAGCCTTCATAACAGAAAGGAAATCATGTCTGGAACTGGACCTAACCAGGTGATCAGGGCCAGTAAAGCTGTGGATCTTAAAGGAGAACTTACCACCACCACTTTACTAGAGTAACATAATTCCTAATTGGACTTCAAAACAAACCCTTACACTTACAGACAAGTGTGGCTCTCACTTCATATCAAAGAACAAGGAGAAATGCTCATAAGTGGGATGTTGTTTTCAATGTTTTCTGTCTTCTCAGGTTCGTTACTAAACAAAATGCCAATCGCTAGTTGAAACTCCAATTGGTAGTGTTCTCCCGTGTTTCTTTATGTCTCTGCATGTACAGATTCCAAAAATAGCACTATGAGCTCAGCAAAAGTTATTCCATTGTGTTAATTACTATTGTTAACTTTTTTATATTTCTCTAATTACTAATTAACCTAATTCCACTTTTGATAACAGATGAGACTAGGGATTTTGTCAGAATAAGAATACCATTTTGAAATAGATATGAAACTATTTCAGTGTATAAGGTCAACTTATTTATAATATTTTAGTGCAAATTAAGTAAAGTTACAGACATTTCAATGACACAGAAACATGTTACTTAGGAAAAAACACACACACACTTAACATCAGCAAAAATTCAAAATTTGATCAGGGTACTTAAGAAAATAGAGGCAGATAGGATCAGAGGGAAAGAGGACACAACATCTGTCCCAACACCTGGAGTAACTGGGACCAGTGGGACCCAGGCACACAGGAACTCCACCAGCTCAGAGGCACGAATTCCTTCTAGTCTGTCTGGGCTGTTGCCCTAAGCAGATCTTGGGTGCAAGTTCTGCAGGCAGTCCCACAACACCCAGAGGAAACTCTACTCCCAGGAGCTCTAACAAGCCCAGGATCACAGGATCCCAGAATCCCAGGATCCCAGAGACAGCTGGACTCTGAGGAGTTCTGATACAACCAGGATCACAGGAAGGACAAGCCCCAGTCAGATGTAGCCAAGGCAGGCAGCACCAGAGATAACCAGATGGCAGGAGGCAAGCTTAAGAACAGAAGCAACAGAAACCAAGGTTACTTGGCATCATCAGAATCCAATTCTCCCACCATAGCAAGTCCTGGACACACCATCACACCAGAAAAGCAAGATTCAGATCTAAAATCACTTCTCATGATAATGATACAGGACTTTAAGAAGGACATAAAATAACTCCCTCAAAGAAATACAAGAGAACACAGGTAAACAGCTAGAAGCCCTTAAAGAGGAAACACAAAAATCCCTTAAAGAACTACAAGAAAACACAATCAAACAGGTGAAGGAAATGAACAAAACCATCCAAGACCTAAAAAAATGGAAATAGAAACAATAAAGAACTAACAAAGGGAGACAACCCTGGAGCTAGAAAACCTAGGAAAGAAATCAG
>JADRCD010138468.1:0-10547 GCA_019843815.1 Montemys delectorum | reverse complement strand
AATACAGAGGAAAAAGAAAGAATTTGAAGGACCCAGCAATACCACTCCTGGGCACATACCTAGAAGATGCTGTAACATGTAATAAGGACAAATGCTCCACTATGTTCACAGCAGCCTTATTTATAATAGCCAGGAGCTGGAAAGAACCCAGATGTCCTTCAACAGAGGAATGGATATAGAAAATGTGGTAGATTTCCCTAAGTGAGTACTATTCAGCTATTAAAAGAAACAAATTCATGAAATTCACAGGCAAATAGATGGGACTAGAAAATATCATCCTGAGTGAGGTAACCCAATCACAAAAGAACACACATGGTATGCACTCACTGATAGGTGGATATTATCCCAGAAGCTCGAAATACCCAAGATACAAATTCATAAACCACATGAAACTCAAGAAGGAAGACCAAAGTGTGGATACTTCGGTCCTTCTTAGAAGGGTAAACAAAATACCTATGGAAGGAGTTGCAAAGACAAAGTGTAGAACAGAGATTGAAGGAATGACCATCCAGAGACTGTCCCACCTGGGGATCCATCCCATACACAGTCACCAAATATAAACACTATTGTGGATACCAAGAAGTGCTTGCTAAAAGGAGCCTGATATAGCTGTCTCCTGAGAGACTCTGCTAGAGCCTGACAGATACAGAGGTGGATACTCACAGCCAATCATTGGACTGAGCACCAGTCCCCAGTGAAGGAGCTAGAGGAAGGACCTAAGGATCTGAAGGGGTTTGCAACCCCATAGAGGAACAACAATATGAACTAACCAATACCCTCAGAGCTCTGAAGGACTAAACCACCAACCAAAAAGTACCCATGGTTGGACTCAAGGCTCCAGCTACATATGTATCTGAGGATGGCCTTGTTGATCATCGATGGTAGGAGAGGCCCTTGGTCCTCTGAAGGCTCTGTGCCCCATTCTAGGGGAATGCCAGGGCCAGGAAGCAGGAGTTGGTGAGTTGGTGAGTAGGGAGAGGGGATAGGGGTTTTTTGGGGGGCAACCAGGAAAAGGGATAACATTTGAAATGTAAATCAAGAAAATATCTAATAAAAAAAGAAAGAAAGAATTTGAAAGGGGTAGGGAATAATGCCTTGGCAGGGTGGAAAACATAAGAAATTGGATAAGAGAAACTACTGAACAGCCATTTAACTGTACTTCTAAGAGGCAAGAGATGAGAGGGCATCAAGAAGGAAGGTGACTCTCTGCATTAGATATTAGTGAAAATGCTTTTTAAAGTGGCACAGTCATGGGTAAAGTCCAAATTGTGGTCATGCTGAAGAGATGAATAGAGGGGATAATTATAATTAATCAAATCAAAGAACTATGTAGCCATCTTGACATACACGTTTTATGCATTTGTAGATATCCCCACAATAATGCACACAATTGCATGGAAAATAAGTAAAATGTGAGTACACAATCAATCTATGAAAAGAAGAAGGTGTGGGATACGGTAACCCAGTCTGCTAAGGAGGACTGATGTCCAGTAAGGAGTCTGCACCACAGGTAATAACCAGAAGTGGCATCCTTCAACCTGATAATTTAAAATTTATGAGAAACAATCTCTTCTTGGTTACATCAATGTCCTCCACACTCCTTGTTTTGAATACTTGGTTGCAAGTTCTTTGTATCAGTTTAAGGCTGTGCAGCTTGGAGGACATAGGTCTGTCAGGTATAAATGAATCACTAGGGGCAAGTCTTTGAATACTGTTAGTATAGACTCCAGGTTCCGCTGCTTGCTGCTCCCTGAGTGCTGTCATGTGAACAGCTGCCACTTTGCCATGTCTTCCCCACTGGAATGGACTGTGATCTGAATCTATAAACCAAAATAACCATTTCATTCCTTAAGTCATTTCTATCAGATATTTTGATCACCACAATACAAAAGCAACTGTAGACTCCACAGCTGAAGGAGCTGGAAGTACTGAGCGCTTAAGTTGGGATCAAGACTGGACTAGGAGATAAGGAGGGTGGATGGTCACAGTGCTTACTTAGAGGAATATTAGATTGCTTTCTTTGAAATTTTAAAACTTCACCTTGGGGAGGCACATTGGCCCTTACTTTTAATTTCAGCATTTAGGAGGCTAAAGCAGGAGAATACTGAATCTAAGGACAGCCCAAGACTCGTAGGAGACCTTGCTTCAAAAAGAAAAAAAAAAAAAAGCCAAAGCTAAAAATAATCAGCAATTACTCCCTCAAATCTAAGTGCTTCATAAAACCAACAGTCTCTTTTTCTTAAGATAAGGCCCAGCCCACAGCATGCAGTAAATATTCAGCATTACTTCACAAGATGACTAGGGGGACTATGTGGATAACTCGGGGACAGTAGCGGGGTCAGTGTAGGTCAAGGATGATTCAGTTAGGAGCAACCATAGAGCAGTCAATGAGAGAAGAAACAGGAAGTGATCTAAGGGGCTGGCATTGGTGCTCTGGAGGCTACAGGAGGCATAGGATTAACTGTTCCCTACTTTTGGCTGAGACTTTGGTTTTCCTGTGCACTGGTACTGACATAGCTCCTGTGTTGCCTTCTGGGAGACGTCCATCTCTCCCACACAGCGGACACTGTGTAGGCAGGAAGTGAGAGGGCAGCATCTGTGAAGACATGCTTGGGATAAAAGATCAGAAGAAACTTTCTTCTCTTCCCTAGCTCCTTCTTTTTTTCTCTCTCTTATTTTTTTCTATATAGCATTAAAAAAACACAGTAGATCCTTGCTACCCTTATGACACCTAAGTAACTGATCCCACTGTGGTCATTGCTAATGGTCGCCCTGCATTCTGCTGAATGATTTTCACTTGATTTGTTTTTTTCTTTTTAATGAGACAACACACAATCCCTTTACTATATAACTATTTCTGCAAATTATTATGCAAAACCCAGAAACAATTAAATTTGGGTTCAAGCGCAATAACAGTGGGTAGAACTCCAAGAGGGAGACACTACAGGCGGCTCTGTTCATGAACCATAAGCCTATCTGGCTGGTGAGCAGCCCCAGGGATCTGGGCCTCCATGCAGAGCCCTGTGCTTCTTACACTGTTCTCTTTAGCAAGAGAGATGGCGACTGCATTCACTTTGTTGTGTCTATAGCTCAATTTAAAGTTGGCTTCCCTTAATATCTCACCTTGAGATACTATTCTTATTCTATGTACAAGCATGAAATAAAGTGTTAGGCTTTTTATCGGCACGGAGTTTATATATACACCATTTGTCTACATTTAATTCTAATCACCCTTCTGAGTGCACCTATTCTGGGTAAGACCTGTCAACTACACTGATCTGAGCACTCATCAAGTGTCATCTACTGATTATGATTACACCCTGAGTGTCATACTGGTAACATGGTTCTTGATCATACCCCAAAGATTATTCTTGAAAACCTTTAGAAGGATAATGGTGAAGACACTTGGACTGAGATTTTTATTTGTTGTGAATATATTCCTTCCTCAAATTTTATGTTTTAAAAAAAGCAGTGCTGGTTCCCTTTGTCCTTCTTATTTGTTTTATCATTTATCATTCATATCTTGATTTATTTCTTATTTTTGAGTATGTGGATAGACCCCAGGACCTCATAAATGCTTTACTGGTAGCATCAATGCCCCCCCTTTTTAAAAAGATTTATTTTTATTTATTTTATGTGCATGAGTACATTGTAGCTGTATAGATGGCCATGAGCCATCATGCGTGTGGCTGCTGTTGATCTCAGGACTTCTGCGGGCCCGGCTCGCTCTGCCTCCGCTCGCTCTGGCCCTGCTCGCTCTGGCGTAACTTACTGCGGCTGTCTTCAGACACACCAGAAAAGGGTGTCCGATCTCATTACGGGTTGTTGTGAGCCACCACGTGGTTGCTGGGATCCGAACTCAGTACCTTTGGAAGAGCAGTCAGTGCTCTTACCCGCTGAGTCATCTTGCCAGTTCCCAATGGCCCCCTTTCATGCTTAAAAATTAACTTCACTATTGGAGGAACTTGGAGGTTTCCTTTGGTCTTTTCAAGGTCTATGTTTCCTTGGTAGACTGTGCCCATGGAAATCTGTTGTAATGTTGACTATATATGATAAACCTACTTTTAATTGTTATGTGGTATGATCTGAAGTAGAAGGTTTTAACTAGAACACTCATGTAGTAGGATCTACTCCAATGACTTGGTTATCTCTCAAAGGCCTTGCTGGTGAATACATCTTGTTAAGGATCAGGGTTTCAACCCATTAAGTTGGATGGAGGACAAAAAGATTTACCTCATAGCGTGGAGGAAGTACATTTTTTTTTTATTATAAAAGTATCAACAGGGTGATGACCACGAACTGAGCCATTCTCTACTATGTGAGGATCAGCAAAGACGCCACCATGCCTGCAGTGATGTTAAACAAAGGATATCTTAGAAGTCAGAAATGCAGTACGTTGAGATTGGGAATGGCTATAATGGACATGAGAAGTGGCTTTTCAGGAACTTACGAATCATTGGAAATTCACTGATGGAGCAGAGAAGGCACTGAGTAGAGAGCACCATGTAAACAATAATTTAGAGGAGAGGCAGGACAGAGAACTGACATCATTTAGGAGGCAATTGCAGCTAGAGAGGATATCTAATGTTTTGGACCAAATGGTAGGAGTTGGGATTTTAAGTATTGATCAGATCATAGACAGAGTTTGAATATAGAATTGAAAGCTGGGCAGTGGTGGTGCATGCCTTTAATCCTGGAACTTGGGAGGCAGAGGGAGGTGGATTTCTGAGTTCAAGGCCAGCCTGGTCTACAGAGTGAGTTCTAGGACAGCCAAGGTTATACAGAGAAACCCTGTCTCAAATATATATATAATTGAGAAATGAATCAAATGAGGATTATGATCACAGAGGGGGAATTTAAGATAGTTTCTGGGAGTTTGGGTTGAACTAGAAAGACTGTAAAACTGAAAGACATCAAAAGAGGAATTCACTTGAAAAGGAAGAACTGTTTGAATACCTTAGGGTAGATATCCCAGTGAATGTCATGATGAGCCATTTAGCAAATTTATACGGAGAAATTTGAAATTTCAAAGGTTTGAGTGTATATTTCATTTAAAACCCAGAACTAAGTGGCATCATGGGCGTGATTATATATAGAAAAGGCAAACTTGACTTCTGGTCCCCTCCTCTACCTGGAGCAGATCAGCAGGCTCTCTCCTCTCCCACACCCTACAGCCTGCCTGTCTTCCAGGAGGCATACAGTAACCAGGGACACAGTCCTTCCAGTCTGCACCTTCATCTGTCATTGGGGGCAGACCCTGTCCATAGAAGCCAAAGCCTGCCTGTCTCCCAGGAGATTCATTCTAACCATGAAAACAGGAGGTCTGCTCTAACCAGGGACACGGTAGGCCTGATCTAACTAGGGACACAGGAGCCCCCTTACCAGAGATGCACTACCTGCCTTCTAGGAGTCCATCTCTAATCCATGTCACAAAGTTCTACCTTCCTCCAAGAAGGCTGGCTCCAATCAAAGACACCCAGACCAGTTAAAACCAGAGATAACCAGATGGTAAGAAGCAAGCACAAGAATGTAAGCAATGGACAGCAATACAATTCGGTACCACCAGAATCCACTTCTCCCAGCACAGCAAGCCCTGGATACCCTAACACACCAAAAACTCAAGATTCTGACCTAAAATCCCATTTCATGAAGATAATAGAGGCCTTTAAGGAGGATATAAATAACTCCCTTAAAGAAATACAGGAAAGCACAGGCAAACTGGTAGAAGCCCTTAAAGAGGAAGTAAATAAATCCCTTAAAGATATACAGGAACATAAATCAAGCAGGTGAAGGAATTGAAAAAATGGTCTAAGACCTAAAAATGAAAATAGAAACAATTTTTTAAAAATCATAAATGGAAGATGAACCTTGGAGTTAAGCACCCTAGGACAGAGATTAGGAGCTACAGGCGAACACATCACCAATAGAATATAAGATAGAAGAGAGAATCTCAGGTGCAAAAAATACAATAGAAGATATTGACACTACTGTCAAAGAAAATACAAAGTGTAAAAAGATCCTAACCCAAAACATTCAGGAAATTTAAGATACAATGAAGATATGAAACCTCAGAACATAGGAATAGAAGAGGGTGAAGATTCCCAGTCCAAAGGGCCAGAAAACATCTTCAACAAAGCCATAGAAGAAAACTTCCCTCACTTAAAGAAAAGATGCCTATAAATATACAAGAAGCCTACAGAAAACTAAACAGATTAAAGCAGAAAAGAAAATACTCCCACCATATAATAATAAAAACACTAAATTCACAGAAGAAAGAATATTAAAAGCAGTAAGGGGGAAAGGTCAAATAACATATGAAGGCAGATCTATCAGAATTACACCAGATTTTTCAACAGAGATTCTAAAAGCCAGAAGATCCTGGACAGATGTCACCCAGACCCTATAAGAACACAAATGCCAGCCCAGGCTACTATATCCAGCAAAGCTCTCAATCACCATAGATGGAGAAACCAAGATATTCCATGACAAAACCAAATTTAAACAATGTTTTTCTCCTAATCCAGCCCTACAGAGGATACTGGAAGGAAAACTCCAACAAAAGGAGGGTAACTACACCCCCCCCCACAAAAAAACATAAGAAATTAAACATCTAACAACAAACCCAAAGGAAGAAAATCACATAAAACATAATACTATCTCCAACAACAAAAATAACAGGAACTAACAATCATGGGTCTTTAATATTTCTCAGCATCAGTGGATTCAATTCCCCAATAAAAAGACACAGGTTAGCAGACTGGATACATAAAGAGGATCCAACATTTTGCTGCATACAAGAAACACACCTCAGTGACAAAACAGATTACCTTAGTGTAAACGGTTGGGGAAAGGTTTTCCAAGCAAATGGTTCCAAGAGACAAAAGTGACGTAACTATTCTAATATCCAATAAAGTAGATTTTCAACCAAAAGTTATCAAAAGAGATGGGAGAAGGACTCTTCAGATTTATCAAAGGAAAAATCCACCAAGAGGAAGTCTCAATTCTGAAATCTATGCCCTAAATGCAAGGGCACACACATTCATTAAAGAAACATTAGTAAAGCTTAAAACACACATTGAATCTCACACATTAATAATGGGAGACTTCAACACTGCACTCTCACTGGTCATTGAAACAGGAACTAAACAAAGACACAGTGAAACTAACAGAACTTATGAAACAAATGGATTTGATACTATCTACAAAACTTTTACCTACAAACAAAAGATTATACCATCTTCTCAGCACCTCATGGAACCTTCTCCAAAACTGACCATATAATTGGACACAAAACAATTCTTAACAGACACAGGAAGATTGAAATAATCCCATGCATCCTATCAGATAACCACAGACTAAGGCTAGACTTAACAACAACAACAACAACAAAAAACTCATAAAGCCCACATACTCATGGAAATTGAACAACTCCCTACTCAATGATAACTTGGTCAGGGAAGAAATAAAGAAAGAAATTAAAGACTTTATAGAATTCAATGAAAATGCAGATATAGCATAACAAAACTTGTGGAACACAATGAAAGCATTGTTGGGGACAATTTATATAGGAGCTAGAGAAAGGGTCCAAGGAGCTGAAGGGGTTTGCAGCCCCATAGAAGGAACAACAATATGAACTCACCAGTACCCCCAGAGCTCCCAGGGACTAAACCACCAACCAAAGAGTACACATGGTGGGACTCATGGCTCCAGCTGCATATGTAGCAGAGGGTGGCCTTGTCTATCATCTATGGGAGGAGAGGCCCTTGGTCCTGTGAAGGCTCAATGCCCAAGTGTAGGAGAATGTCAGGGCCAGGAAGCAGGAATGGGTGGGTTGGTGAACAGGGGGAGGGGGAAGGTAAAAGGGGGTTTTTGGAGGGGAAACCAGGAAAGGGGATAATATTTGAAATGTAAATAAAGAAAACATTTAATAAAAAGTGTAAAAATAAGTAAGTAAAGTAATTGGAGAATTCCTATACTAGCAACTTCACAGCAGACCTGAAAGCTTTAGAACAGAAAGAAGCAAGAGGAGTAGAAGGCAAAAAGACAAAAAATAGTCAAACTCAGGGATGAAATCAATTAGAAACAAATGATACAAAGAATCAATAAAGGCAACAAGATAGATAAACCCTTAGCTAAACTAAATAAAGTTCATTGAAAGAGTATCCAAATTAGCAAAATCAGAAACGAAAAGGAAGACATAACAAGAGAAATTGAGGAAATTCAAAAAATCATCAGATCCTATTACAAAAGCCTATACTCAACAAAACTGAAAATCTAGATATAATGGATGATTTTCTAGACAGATACCATGTACCAAAGTTAAGTAAAGATCAGGTTAAGTATTTAAACAGTCTCATAACCCCTAAAGAAATAGAAACAGTCATTAAAAACCTCCCAACTCACCCCCTGAAAAAAATACAGGGCCAGATGGTTTTAGTACAGGATTCTACCAGACCTTCAAAGAAGATCTAATATCAATACTCCTCAAACTATTCCACAAAATAGAAACAGAAGGAACATGACCTAATTCATTCTGTGAAGCTACAGTTACTCTGATACCTAATACACACGAAGACCCAACAAGGAAAAAGAGCATCAGGCTAATTTCACTTAAGAATATAAGTGCTCTGGCATTCCCCTACACTGGTGTACAGAACCTTCACAGGGCTAAGAGCCTCTCCTCCCATTGATGATCGACTTTGCAAAACTCTACTATATACATGCTGCCAGAACAATCAGTCCCACCATGTATAGTCCTTGGTTGGTGGTTGAGTCCCTGGGCAAGCAGGGGGAAGGGGGAGGCAACAGGGGTTTGTTTGGTTGGTTGGTTGTTTGAAGGGGAAACTGGGAAAGAAGAAATCATATGATATGTAAATAAAGAAAACATCTAATAAAAAAAGAATATAAGTGCAAACATACTCAATAAAATTCTCACAAACTGAATCCAAGAACACATCAAAATCATCATTCACCAGGATCAAGCAGGCTTTATCCCATGGATGCAGGGGTGGTTCAGTGTATGAAAATCCATCAACCTAATACACTATATAAACAACTTAAGGAAAAAAAGTCACATGATCATCCCACTAGATGCTGGAAAAGTCTTCAATAAAATACAACTCCTCTTCATGTTAAAAGTCTTACAGATCCCTAAACATAATAAACATAATAAAAGCAATATATAGGAAACCGATAGTCAAAATCAAATTAAATGGAGAGAAACTAGAAGCAATCCCACTAAAATCAGTGACAGGACAAGGCTGCCCACACTCTGCCTATCTATTCAATATGTAGTACTTGAAGTTCTAGCTGGAGCAATTAGACAACAAAAGGAGATCATGGGGATACAAATTGGAAAAGAAGAAGTCAAAGTATCACTATTTGCAGATGATATGGTAATATATAAGCAACCCTCAAAATTTCATCAGAGAACTCCTACACCTGATAAACAACCTTAGCAAAGTGGCAGGATATAAAATTAACTCAAACAAATCATTAGCCTTTCTTTGAACAAAGGGTAAATGGGCTGAGAAATAAAATAAGGAAACAACACCTTTAACAATAGTCACAAATAATATAAAATATCTTGGTGTAACTCTTACTAAGCAAGTGAAAGATCTATATAACAAAAACTTCAGATCCCTGAAGAAAGAAATGAAAGAAGACCTCAGAAGGTGGAGAGATCTTCCATGCTCATGGATTGGTAGGAATAATATAGTGAAAATGGCCATCTTACCAAAAGCAGTCTACAGATTCAATGCTATTCCAATCAAAATTCCAACACAATTCTTCACAGACATGGAAAGAGAAATTCTCAACTTCATATAATCTAAATAATTCTCAAAAATAAAAGACCTTCTGGGGGAATCACCATCTTTGACCTCAAGCTGTATTACAAAGCAATAGTTATAAAGACCAAACTGTATTGGTATAGAGACAGACAGGTCAATCAATGGAAAAGAATCAAAGACCCAGAAATAAATCCATACACCTATGGTCACTTGTTCTTTGACAAAGAAGCCAAAAACATACAGTGAAAAAAAGAAAGCATCTTCAATAAGTGGTGCTCCTCTACCTGGCGGCCTACACATAGAAGAATGAAAATAGATCCATATGTATCACCTTGCACAAATCTCAAGTCCATTAGGATAAAAACCTCAACATAAACACAGATACACTGAACCTAATAGACGAGAAAGTGGGAAGGAGCCTTGAACTCATTGGCACATGGGGAGATTCCCTGAACAGAACAGCAGTGGCTCAGGCTCTAAGATCAACAACTGATAAATAGGACCTCTTGAAACTAAAAAGGTTCTGTAAGGAAAAGGACGTCAATAGGATAAATCAACAATCTACAAATCAGGAAAAATCTTCAATAACCATACATATGAAAGAGAGCTGTACTGGCTAGTTTTGTGTGTCAACTTGACACAGGCTGCAGTTATCACAGAGAAGGGAGCTTCAGTTGGGGAAGTGCCTCCATGAGATCCAGCTGTGGGGCATTTTCTCAATTAATGATCAAGGGGCCCTACCCCCTTGATCATTAA
>JADRCD010138459.1:0-10074 GCA_019843815.1 Montemys delectorum | reverse complement strand
ACTTGAAGGTATGAGTTTTCCTCTTCACTGCTTTCATTGTGTCCCATAAGTTTTGAAATGATGTGTCTTCATTTTCATTAAATTCTAAAATGTCTTTAATTTCTTTCTTTATTTCTTCCTTGACCAAGTTATCATTGAGTATAGTGTTGTTGAGCTTCCATGTATATGCATCTTTTCCCTTGTTTTTGTTGGAATTTTAGACCATTCTTAATCTGTGGTGATCTGATAGGGTACATGGGATTATTTCATCTTCTTGTATCTGTTGAGGCTCATCTTATGACCAATTACATGGTCAGTTTTGGAGAAGGTATGCTAAGGTACTGAGAAGAAGGTATCTTTGTTTGCTTTAGGATGAAATGTTCTAGAAATATCTGTTAGATTCATTTGGTTCATAACTTCTGTTAGTTTCACTATGTCTCTGTTTAATTTCTGTTTCCATTGCTGAGAGTGAGGTGTTGAAGTCTCCCACTATTATTGTGTGGAGTGTGATGTGTGCTCTGAGCTTTAGTAAAGTTTCTTTTATGAATGTGAGTGCCCTTGCATTTGGAGCATAGATGTTCAGAATTAAGAGTTCATCTTGGTAGATTTTTCCTTTGACCAGTATGAAGTGTCCTTCCTTATCTTTTTTGATAACTTTTGGTTGAAAGTCGATTTTATTCGATATCAGAATGGCTATTCCAGCTTTTTTCTTGGGACCACTTGCTTGGAAAATTGTTTTGAAACCTTTTACTCTGAGGTAGTGTCTGTCTTTGTCACTGTTGTGTGTTTCCTGTATGCAGCAAAATGCTGAGTCCTGTTTATGTATCCAGTATGTAAATCTATGTCTTTTTTGGGGAATTGAGTCCATTGATGTGAAGAGATAATAAGGAAAAGTGATTGTTACTTCCTGTTATTTTTGTTGTTAGAAGTGGAATTATATGTGTGTGGCTATCTTCTTTCAGTTATGTTGAAAGATTACTTTCTTATTTTTTCTAGGGTGTAGTTTCCATCCTTGTGTTGGTGTCTTCCATCTATATTATCCTTTGTAGGGCTGAATTTGTGGAAGGATATTGTATAATTTGTTTTTGTCATGGAATATCTTGTTTTTTCCATGTATGGTAATTTAGAGTTTTGCTGGGTATAGTAGCCTGAGCTGGCATTTGTGTTCTCTTAGGGTCTGTATGACATCTACCCAGGATCTTCTAGCTTTCACAGTCTCTGACAAGAAGTCTGGTGTAATTCTGGTAGGTCTGCCTTTATATGTTACTTGACCCTTTTTTATTACTGCTTTTAATATTCTTTCTTTGTTTAGTGCATTTGTTGTTTTGATTATTATGTGACAGGAGGAATTCTTTTCTGGTCCATTCTATTTGGTGTTCTGTAGGTTTCTTATATGTTCATGAGCATCTCTTTCTTTAGGTTTGGGAGGTTTTCTTTTATCATTTTGTTGACTTTATTTATTGGCCCTTTGATTTGAGAATCTTCACTCTCTTCTCTACCTGTTATCCTTAGGTTTCATCTTCTCATTGTGTCCTGGATTTCCTGGATGTTTTGGGTTAGGAGCTTTTTGCATTTTGCATTTTCTTTGACTGTTGTGTCAATGTTTTCTATGGTATCTTCTGCCCTGGAGATTTTGTCTTCTGTCTCTGGTGTTCTGTTGGTGATGCTTGTATCTGTGACTCCTGATCTCTTTCCTAGGTTTTCTAACTCCAGGGTTGTCTCCCTTTGTGATTTCTTTATTGCTTCTATTTCCATTTTTAGGTCTTGAATGGTTTTGTTCACTTCCTTCACCTGTTTGATTGTGTTTTCTTGTAATTCTTTATGGGATTTTTGGGTTTCTTCTTTAAGGGCTTCTGCCTGTTTACCTGTGTTCTCCTGTATTTCTTTAAGGGAGTTACTTATGTCCTTCTATGATCATCTAAGACTTCTAAGTCCTCTATGATCATCATGAGAAATGATTTTAGATCCTAATCTTGTTTTTCCAGTGTGATGATGTATCCAGGACTTGTTATGGTGGGAGATTGAGTTCTGATGATGCCAAGTAACCTTGGTTTCTGTTGCTTATGTTCTTATGCTTGCCTCCCACCATCTGATTATCTCTAGTGCTACCTGCCCTTGATATATCTGACTGGAGCCTGTCCTTCCTGTTGTGTCAGAACTCCACAGAATCCGTTGTCTCTGTGATCCTGTGATTCTGGGTGGCTATGATCCTGACATCCTGAGTATGTCAGACTTCCTAGGAGTTAAGCTGCCCCTGGGACCCTGACATCCTGGTGTGACCAAGCTCTTGGAATCCTGGGATACTGAGATCCTCAGCGTGTTAGAGTGCTTGGGAGTGGAGCTTCCTCTGGGTTCTGTGGGACTGGTTGTGGAGTTTGAGCCCAAGGTAAACTGGCCCAGACAGGAAGCTCACATCAATCATCTTGAGAGAATTCTCTAGATAGGGAAAACTACAAAATAACTCAAAGAACAGCACAGTCAGTGACCCAGTAGTCCTCCACTAGGCTTCAAATATTGACAGCCTTGCTGGCTTGTGAAGGTGGTGTTAGGAGCCAAGCTTCCAAAATACGAAGGCACAAGGCACACTGAACCATCTCCAACCATACAACTTGCCACCTTCATGTTCAGTTTTTATTAAAAAAATAAAAAATATTGAGTTCAAGGGTTTAATTGGCCAGTCTAAGTTGTCACCTCAGATGGTGAGTGCTGCACACACTTGTCTACCCCAGTAGGTCTACAGCATCAGGGTTAAAACCTGATTATGGACAAGAGGCATTATAACTCCAAAGGGAGTTTGTCTCCTGGGGATTTCAGTCAGTTGCTGGCATCTCCTAACTTGGACGTGTTCCAGATTGATCTCTGCTAAGTCTGTGGAGACATCTGCGTGCTTTCTTTATTCAGGCATAAAGGTGCCCTAAGAAATATTTCGTTATAGCTAAAACTGAGATTGGACATTGTTTCCTGGCCTTCACAGTGTTTCAATAATCCTAATAGATTTCTGTGCTAGTGGGCCGGGGCCATGTGGGCGCTGAGGCCCGGCTGCGACTGCACGGGGTGGGCCAGCGGGAAGTCCGGGGCTAGCTGCTGCGGCTGCAGAGGCCCCAGGTAAAAGTGGCGGCAGGAGGTAGCGTGAGGATGCTGAGACCTTTAAAAGGGGGCACCTGTAGAGGCAGAAGACAGAGATCTCCATGAGAACTCGAAGAGGGCTCTCCCATGTGAGCGGAGTCCCTATCCCTAGACAACCTGGACCTTCCTAACACAGCTAATCCACAGCTTTACTCTATAAAGATTCTGTGTGCTGTACATTAGCAAAAAAAGTATAGTGTACAGAAAAACAAAGCAGCCTTTTTTAATAAGTGACAGGCGCCAAAGGGTTTTAAGAACCCCTAAAGCCAGCTTGGCTTTCTTAAATTAGACTCCTCCCATTCAATTTCTGAATTGCTGGTGCATCACCTGAAGATAAAAAGGAGGGACCTATAAAAAAATTATACACAAAAAAAGTTTACGGTGACCTAGGCAAGCCCCGGACTTTACGGAGTATACTGGCTAGTTTTGTGTGTCAACTTGACACAGGCTACAGTTATCACAGAAAAAAGAGTTTCAGTTGGAAAAGTGCCTCCATGAGATCCAGCTGTGAGACATTTTCTCAATTAGTGATCAAGGGGGTAAGGCCCCTTGTGGGTGGTGCCATCTCTGGGCTGGAAGTCTTGAGTTCTATAAGAGAACAGGCTGAGCAAGCCAAGAGAAGCAAGCCAACAAGAAACATCTCTCCATGGCCTCTGCATCAGCTCCTGCTTCTTGACCTGCTTGAATTCCAGTCCTGACTTCCTCTGGTGATCAACAACCATGTAAAAATAAGCTCAATAAACCCTTTCCTCCCCAACTTGCTTCTTGGTCATGATGTTTGTGCAAGAATAAAAATCCTGACTAAGACAATTTCCTAGCTGTAACTAGCTGGGAATTTTTACTAAGAAGCTGTCTTACCAGACAGGGCGCTTCAAGAGTTAGAGCTAGCAGTTAGGCACTTGTTATCAGAGAAGTCTCACACAGAAAGAAAAACTGTTTTACTGCCATTGAGAAATTGGAAGTTGTAGGGCTCCCCCCACCAATTATCTATGTTACAGCCAAGGAATGCTAGAATACAACCTTCAGCTACTTGCCTCAGACAGACCCTGAGAGTTTACCTTGGGGCTGCCAGGACAACCCAGCCCAAGAAGAAGGACACCACTGCTCCTCCACCTTGCACTTGGCAGCTTGTTCTCACTGACCTTGATGTAGCCATCTCCTGCCTATGTGACTTCTGTCATCTGCCCTGTTTTTCTGTATACCATATAAGCCTGATTTCTACTTTGTACAAATTGAATTCAGTTACAGAACTCCCTTGTGTCTGTTTCTGTTTGTCATTTCTTCGCCAATGCCTTGTCTACCTGACTAGGACCCTGTTCCCCCCACGGGTTGAGGGAGGCCCTGACTGGCCCGCCCGTGGCAGGTGAGGCTGCTACACTCTGGTGTGCAGACAGAGGTTCCGGCTTCACTTGGAAACCAGGTCTTCATTTCACTCTGTAACGGAGGTCTAACCCTTGTTCTATCAGCAGCACAGCAGACACAGACTAGAGCAGGAGGGCCTGAGTGGCCCTCAGAGTCTTCTCTCAACTCTGTCCTTTGCCTTGCCTTCCCGTCTCTGGGGTCCTCTCATCTTTGGGATCTTCCCAGGCAAGTGTCCGACTATTTTGGAGATGCCCTGGCCTGATTGCCTCAGGCTGCCTCCAGCCATGTCACTGTGGTCCTCTCCGACCTCGTTGTGCTCCCTGGACGCATTCCTCATGTCTTTTTGCTGAATTTAGTCACAGCCTATAAATCAAACATATTAATGCTTTGTATGACTGAATTATAAAATGTATTGGATTATTATTTTAGAATGTTAGACAAAAGAAGAGTGACCATTATAATTCAAAATGTAATTCTGTTCCCAGGAGAGCTGAAGTCAGAAATACTTAGGATTTTGGTGGTGGTAATAGTAGGGTAAGGCCTAGAAATACAACTTTGGGTTTTGTTATTTTAAAGTGCTAAAATTACTTTCCTAAGATTCTCTAATATCAAATTCTCCCAGGCATATCATGACTATGTCTCCCTTCTTCCCTCTCACCCTGTTCCCCTCTTCCATCTCTCTCTCTCTCTCTCTCTCTCTCTCTCTCTCACAGAGTCGATGGCAAATGCAGCTTCAATGTATCAGAGCTCTGAAAACAGTCTCTGTTGAGAATCCATGCTCCTGTATGGTTGTTCGTGAACCTAGCCGGGCCAGCAGTTAGCCACCAAGGAGAGGATATGAGATACCACCCAACCTCTACCCAACATGACTGTCCCTGCTGTTGAAGAATGCTAGCTTTCAGGGGCATCTCAGCCCATTCTGGGTTTTCATAATCTTTGGGTTTATAGTTTCCTAATCTTAAGACATTAGAAATACTATTTAGTAATTACAGATTAACTTGAGCCTTAAATAGCTTCCTTAGTCATGTGTTAATGTATTTCTACAGTCTTCTGGAGTCAGCAGTTTCTGGAAAGGAAACCTTTCAAGTGTCTGGTCTCTATGTATGTGTGTGTGTGTGTGTGTGTGTGTCTGTGTGTGTATGTACATACGTGTATATCTGAGTAGACAAAATAGTGTGTCAAGTGAACAAGAATAGTAAAAGAAAGAAAAATTAGGGTTAGAAAGAACTCGGAAGATGTTGTGGGGATCTAGGTTTTTAAATGTTGATGCTGAAGGCACAAATAAGGCTAAGAAACAACAGTGTATCCTGGAGAACTATGGTTACTCAAACCAAAGATGTTACAACTCAGAGCAAGTCAGAACAATCTTAAAGGTAAATGATGAAGGTTGCTTTGGAAATGATGCCGGAAATGAGTCAGAAGCTTGCCAGGAAAGAGTCATTTTTGAATGTTTATAAATCCCATTCACATGCATTAGTCTGATGTGATTCTTTGATGACTTATTTATGACTTATATAAATTGTCATGATATAAACAGAGGAACTCTGTGCTCAGAGTGTTATACACACACACACACACACACACACACACACACACACACACACACACATATATATGTATGGTATGTGCTTTTCAGGTTTGAGCATAGATGAGAGAAGAGAATCACTGCCTGTGTGTTATTGGATACCACCAAGATAGAAGTGGCACTATTGCACCACGGGGTTAAGTTGATGGCAGGCTTTCATCTCATTAAGGTGCTATGCAAGCTTCCACTGGGAAAGAAAACAATCCATCATCTATCTTACCTGTAAAACAGCCTATAAACCACAACAATGGCTCTCCTGGCATACTTGGATTTTTTATGTGGGTGTCAGGGATTGGACTCAAGTCCTCATTGCCTGGCAAGCCCTTTACTGACTACTCTGTCTCCTAAGCCAGCCAATAGGCTTTAAATTAATAATGAGGGCATAATTCATTCTAATGACATCTGACAAAACCAGACATTAATACCTATGTATAATGAATGGAAAAACCAAGGCATTTAAGAAAAATCAGAAATCAGTGGTCAAGAGTGGAATAAAACCAAGGTCTCCTGATCTACAATATGATGCTTTGTGTCCCTCGCTAACACTAGTGCATAAATTTAGAACTGAGGTTGCACCTTTCTGCGAAAGATGTGAACTTTAATTAGATGCAGTCACAGATTGTATAGAAAAGGCTTAAGACTATTAAATTTCCTAAAAATGATAATGAATCAGATTCTAAAATAAGCTTGTTAAATGCTGTTCCTAAATTTAAAAAGATAGTAGCATAGGATGAGTTACTTTTCTGCTGTGAGAGGATGAGTTACTTTTCTGCTGTGAGAGTGAGGCCTCACCAGGCCATGTCTGGCTTCACATGGTATCATTTCTCTGATTGTTCACTTCAACTCCATCTTGGGAGTTGGAAATTATATCTAATTCTCAATGAATTATTTTGGCTTTTTATAGGTTTTTGAATAAGCCGATTTGTAAACATCTAATCCTATGATATACAAAGGAACAATCAAAATACTTTATTTCATTAGAAATACTGGTTAAATTTTTCATGAGTGAGAGATTGATGCCATTAATTATTTAAAAGGTTCTTTTTATTACCTATGGGTCTTAAAGACAAACTTTTCTAAAAATTTTCAGATTTTTTCAGCTTCAATCAAGCCTTTATAATATTTGAAATATTTAAAATCATTTAATAATATACTAAAACCAAAATAGATTACAACAGAGAGAGCCAAGAAGGCATAGGCTAAATTTGTGCCTAGTCACAGGCGGTCAAGTCTTGGATTCCTTGTTGGTCCATTGATGACACAAAGGAAAGATGACTTTAATACATAAAGAAATAGACATGAAGAATCTGACATTTTCGGAATATTGAATTAAGCAGAAATTCTCTATAAGAACTTCTCAAAATCAACTCTTCCCAGTTCTGCCAACACTCATCCCAAAGCTATAAAGGATGGGAGGTAGTTAGACAGAGAATAAGACTAAGGTCACATGGGCTTCTAGTGATTGCTCATTCTGTCTTTCCAGATGAGAAGTGTGAGCTGTCAGTGTGACCATAGCAACTGTTAAGAAGCTGTCAGACATAACATAGCACAAGAATGAAGATAATCCATCAGTTTTGTTGTTAGTGAATTTTCCCATTTAATTATTTTTTAGTGCCAGAAGTAGGAAGGCAAAATGGTCAAGTCGTAGCTATGACAGTTCTTCTACTAGCAATCTTATGTGATTTTCATGAAACAAACTAATGTGCCTGTGTCGGGGAGAAAGGAGGACACAAGCTATGAAGTCAAAGACATGAGAATGGGCATGAGTCTACTGTGTCGTCTTGGTGATGAAGTCAGCCATTAGGTGTTGCTTTCATTATCTGTATTTCAGAGCATGTGTGGAACTGGATGATGGCAGTGCACACCCTTAATCCCAGCACTTAGAAAGCAGAGGCAGGAAGATTTCTGAGTTTGAGGCCAGTCTGGACTACAGAGTGAGTTCCAGGACAGCCAAGGATACACAGAGAAATGCTTTCTCAGATTAGTGGGGAAGGGGTGACTGGAGCTGGTCCTACTTCATGCTATCCTTTTTCCATAGCCAACCACATGTGACAAAAGAGCAAAGGGTTTTCCATGTTAATCAGTTCCTCTGTGGATCTGCCAGACTGCTGTCAAAACCCATGAGAAGAAAGCATAGCAGTTTCCTCATTGAACTGGGAGGAATATTGTTATAGAATACATTTGGAGAGGGAGTCTCAATAGGGAGATAGAGGAAGGAAGTGAGTGAAAAATATATAGGAGGATGAATCTACTGCAATGCATTCTCCCTGTCAACTAGGACAAACAACAGGAAGCAAACGCATTTGGTGGCCCTACCCTCTAATAATATAAACAACATAGTGGCCCGAGTACTGTGATAAGCCCCTTTAAAGGTTGCATCTCATTAAAATTTTATAAGATTCCATGAAGTAGATTGTCTTAGTTAGGGGTGACCAAAAAGCAAGTTAAGGTGGGAAGGGTTTATTCTGTTTGCACTTCCATATCACTGTTCAGCATCAAAAGAAGTCAACACAGAAACACAAACAGGGCAGGGACCTGGAGCAGGGGCTGATGCAGAAGATATGGAGGGGTGCTGCTTACAGGCTTGCTCAACATGGCTGGTCAATATGTTTTCTTATAGAACCAGTACCACCTGCCAAAGGTGCACCACCCATAATGGACGAAGCCTTCTTTCATCAATTACTAATTAAGAAAAAGCCCCACAGGCTTGCCTCTATCCCAGTCTTACTTTGGCACTTTCTCTCTTGAGACTCCCTCTGCTCTGAAGTCACTGGCTTGTCAAATAGCCACAAAACAAGCCAGGACACAGGTCTTATCATCTAGCTCTACTTATCAAATAAGAAAACCCAAGTTCGGCTCATGGTGTGGGCCTTGAATACCAGAAATTGGGAGACAGGGGCAGGCAGATTTCTGTGAGTTCGAGGCCAACTTTGTCTACATAGTGACTGCTAGGACAGCCTCAAAAAAGAAAGAGTTGAGGAAGGGCACAATCAACACAGAGCAAGTAACTTTTCTCAGATGTTGCATCAAGAAAGAGGAGAAAACAAATATTAATCCTAGATGTGGTGTCTTAGTCACTGTCCTGTTTTGAAGAGACACCATGACCAAGGAAATTCTTATATAAGAAAGCATTTAAAAGCCTTGCTTATGGTTTCAAAGGATTATTAGTTCATGATCATCATGGCATGAAGCAGATAGGCATAGTACTGGAGCAGTGCAGACAGGAGGCAGAGAGACAGAGACACAGAGAAACACATACACACACACACACACACACACACACACACACACACACACACTAGCCAGCCAGACACACAGAGACAAAGACATTGGATATGGCATGGGCCTTTGAAACCTCAAAATTCACTCCCAGTTGCATACTTAACTTCCTCCAAAGATCACATGCACTTCAACAAGACCATTCCTCCTTATCCTTCTGATACTTTTCAAATAGTTCCATTTCCTAGTGACTAAGCATTCAAGTATATGACTCTATGGGGGCCATTCTCATTCAAACCGCCATAGGTCGCTTGATTCCTAAACCATGATGTCATCCTGCATTGCTAGGATGAAGAGATACACCCCTTTCCCAATGCCAGGCTCTGTAGAGGAAAATCCCCTCTTGTGGAGGCTTCTCCAAGACCAATGGCCATTGTCATGACTTGGATATAAAATAGTACAAACTCTCATGTGTTGAAGGTTGATTCACATATGATGATATAAGTAACAGGTTATTGAACCATAAGAATGAAGACCAAAAGGTGGACATTTCATTCCTTCCTAAAAAGGGGAACCAAATAACCACAGAAGGAGTGGCAGAGATTAACGATGGAGCAGAGACTGAAGGAAGGACAAGCATATAGCTATCTCCTGAGAGGCTCTGACAATACCTGACCAATACAGATGCAGAGGCTCACAGCCATTCATTGAACTGAGTACATGGTCCCCAATGAAGGAGTTAGAGAAAGGTTCTGTGGAGCTGAAGGGTTTGCAGCCCCTTAGGACGAGCAACAATATGAACC
>JADRCD010138436.1:28535-40625 GCA_019843815.1 Montemys delectorum | reverse complement strand
TGAGAGGAGAGGAGAGGAGAGGAGAGGAGAGGAGAGGAGAGGAGAGGAGAGGAGAGGAGAGGAGAAAAAGAAAAGAAAAGAAAAGAAATCTGACAGAAAAAGGGCCTGAAGATGGCTCAGTGGTTTAAGTGTTTGCTGCACAGCATGAAGGACCCAAGTTTGGATCCTCAGCATCCACCTAAGGACTGACGGCTCCTATCATCAGCACCAGAGACAGGAGAGAGGCTAGTGGCTAGATAAGCTGCTCAGTCTAGCAGCAAGCTCCAGGTTCAGTGAGCTGTATCAAAAAATAAGGTATAGGGCTACCCAGAAGATTCATCTGGAAAAAAGCAACTGCTACCCAAGCCAAATAAACTGAGTTCAATCCCTAATTCACAAAAAGAAACTAAACATAGTGGACTGACTGCCTCTGTAATCCCAGTGCTCCTACAGTATGGAGCAGACAGAACCTTCCTGGAGGCTCAGACCAGAAAATGGCCTGGAACCTCCAGCAAGCATAGAGCAGGACTCAGATGAAGCAGAAGCAACAAATACACTGCCTCAAATGAGAGGTGAAAGGAAAAAGAATTATTCCAGAAAATTGTCCTTTGACTTCCAACACATGTAAATACTTGTGTTCATATTCCTCTCTCTCTCTCTCTCTCTCTCTCTCTCTCTCTCTCTCTCTCTCTCTCTCACACACACACACACACACACACACACTCTCACACACGAAGGTATCAGATATTCTGTTGAGAAAAAATATCATTTTATTCAAATAAGATGTTTCTTATAACTATATTTACCCATTTAAACTAACATAAAAATTTGAACTTTTTCACTTATAATACCCAAAATTATGTTATCTTATGGCTTTCAGAGTCAAATCAAGAACAAAGAAAAAGGCTCTAGCAGAGTATCATAACATGGGATCCTGTGTGAGAAGACCTGGACCTGGATTTAACTATAAGATGCTACTACAACAAAAACAGTAGATGAATCTCAATTTAATTTCCAGGGAAATCTATATCTCTGTTTTTTCAAGAATGAACTAGAGCATTCTTTTTTCAATCTAGCAATCCCAAACAGAGTAATGTAAATAGCTGCCCACTGTCAATTCAAAGGAGTTAAATGAAGATATCTCAGAGAAAACTTTAAAATCTAAGTAACAAGCAATTAAATTCAGGTTATATCTCCAATGTTTTCTATAGAAATTAAATTGCTAATTATTTACTTATGTTAGCAAACTGCTAATTTTTACAAATTCTTATTTAGAATTTAATTGAAAACATGATACATGAGCAGGATTGTTTTGTTAATTTTTGTGTTATTAGAGATCAAACCCTACACCCTGCATGTTAGACAAGCACTCTACTGACCTACACACCTCCAGTTGCTTTTTAAAAGAGATATACAAGATTAAATATAATAATTAATAAGTCAATTTCCATGAACTCTCAGGAAAAGTAATCACTAAAATATCTTATGAGTTCTAAGTATGCTCTACATATTTTAATAGCTAAAAGATATGGAAACATCCTAACCTTACAACCTACTGGCGATTATTAAATTTGTTTCCACAGGCACTTATTTAATGTAAGTGCTATTTGTCTTTCCCCCTGGCTTTACCAAATCCTGTTAGGGCACTCTTCTACACCTGGCAGCTGAGGTATTCTCTAATGCATAACAATTTCTTCATAAATATTCCTGGAATAATTATAGTAACAAACACATAGGGATCAGAGCTAGGAGGAAGGAAGAAAGGGTGGTGATGGCAGTGAAAAAGAAAAAGCTCTGTCATTGAGCATCCAAACATCACTGAGATAAAAACATAGCTTCTGTAAAACTGAAATCAGAATACTCAGAAATCCAATTACTACTTTAAAACTCCAAATGACAGGGGCTGCAGAGATGGCTCAGTGGTTAAGAGCACTGACTGCTTTTCCAAAAGTCCTGAGTTCAAATCCCAGCAACCACATGGTGGTTCACAACCATCTGTACTGGGATTGTGTACTGGCACAATTTTTGAATACAGACTTTCTGCTATGGTCAAAGCTATTTGACTTGAGTGAGTGACTTTATTCTCAGGCCACAGAGAACAGGTTACATTCATTTAAGAAATGGTGTGTGTATTAAGATAGTCTATCCATAAAGTCACTCACCAACTGTTTCAATGAACAATGGTTCTGCTTGGCGAGTGGCACAGACATTAGGTGTGGGTAAGAATCTGGTTCATTGGCTATGATAATTTGGAAAAGCATTCATCTCAGAGAAAGAGTCCTCTTCTTCAAACTTGATACAAGAGCTACAAATGTCAAGCAAAGCATTCAGTCTCACTCTTTATCAACAGTGTTATTAAACTTCTATCTAATCCAGAGATCTTCTAAATGTTTCCCCATAGGAGTTATTTTAAGTAAAAAGGTGGCCGAGGGCTGGTGAGATGGCTCAGTGGGTAAGAGTTTTTCCAAAGGTTCTGAGTTCAAATCCCAGCAGCCACATGGTGGCTTACAACCACCAAAATTAGATCTGATGTCCTCTTCTGGTGCATCTGAAGACAGCTACAGTGTACTTATGTATAATATAATAAATAAATCTTTGGGCTGGAGCGAGCAGGACTGACTGGAGCAAGCAGAGGTCTTAAAAGTCAATTTCCAACAACCAGATGAAGGCTCACAAGTACCTGTACAGCAACAGTGTGTACTCATATACATAAAGTAAATAAATAAATAAATCTTTAAAAAATTTAAAAAAAAAAAAAAAAAAGGTGGCCGAATGGCTCTCAAAGCTTGAGGTACAGTATAAATTATCAAATTCCAAAATGAAAGTATCAGACAAAAGCTATTTACAGGGAAGAATGGCAGTCATCAACTACAAGCCCACTTATTAGAGCCTTTGCTGGAGTCACATTTTTTTCTCCCTTTTCAACTAAAGTTGAAATCTCAAAAAGCCCTTGATAATAAAAGAAAACTTCACAAGTCACATATTTATTCTCCTAGAAATGAAAACTCCCTTAAAAGTGCCATTGCTTATTAAATAAGGAAAAAGTAAATTGTGGGTCATTCTTTAATCCAGAAGTTATTTATTTCACACCCAAAGAGTCACATTTTCCTGACCTACTTTCCAGCAAAGGAGCAACTACAGCTCACAACCAAAGTGAAAGCCCTGGCAGGTAGACCAGTCAAACAAAGACAGACACACAGAGAAATATTGACATATATCCACAGAGATTTGCGCTTGTTTTAAAAATGAAGCGCACACGAATGCACTCACTCACACACGTGCACGTGTACAAAAACAAAAACAAAAAAAATACAGAAAAGCCTCTGTAATTAGTTCCTTAGTTACAATAAGCAAGTGGAAATGTCCCAAAGAGGTAGGCTGTAAGATCTAGAAGCAATCAATGTCCTTTTGCTTATTTCTAGTTTTAAAAACTGTTATTGTGCAATACAATTTATACCTTTGCAGTTACACTCAGCTCAGACAGAACTGTAAGGAATAATCTGTGCCTTGCCTGAACCATTAATCTTATCAGTAAAACCTGAGGCTGCTCGATTATATACAATTCACTGGCACACACAAACCTGCTTTAATGCACAAACTTCTCTAGACTTTTATGCAGAACTCTTTAGGAGACAGAGCCCAACCACTTCCCAGATAGGATATTAAAAATGAGGTCTTCTTCATCAAACATTCTAGCAGCAAGCTACACTACCTCAGAGGTCAAGACCAGGAAAAGGCTCTCTTCAGCTTCTCCACCTGTTGCCACATTACAATCATAATAACACCACTTAACCTTCGGACTTAACCTCAGGTAGCTTAATCTCCTTTTACCCAGCACTATCAAGCAAGTTTGCCAATATTAAGTTATAAAAAACAAAACAAAACCCTTGTGAGGTGAGCATTTTCACCTAAAAGTTAACTGCTATCAAAGAGTTGAGTTTTCCTTGTCTGTTGTTGCTGTGTGGCTGAGGGCTAACACATTTTTAGCATTCCCCACACTTTGGTAAACTTTGGAGTAGGAGAGAAAGAAGGGATTTTTCCCACTGGTCCTCATCCTTTAGATGCACATATAAAAACAATTTTGTAGGCTAAGTTAAGATACTTCAATTTTAGCAAACACCTACACTCTTCCCATTCCCTGTGAATTTGTCTGTATCCTGTGTTACAAATGAACTGGGTATGTTGAAGCTAAAAATATACTTGTTAATTCAAAAGACATCGAAGGAACATTTTTCATACTGTGTTATGCACATGTTTGCATTTGTGAAGGCTAAAAGTGAACACTGTGTATCTTCCTTACTTCCTTCCTCACTTACTACAAAAAAGACATACATAATGTCATTAATATTAAGGTACACAAGAAGGGCAGCCACATATGAACCACCTTAAAAAATGATGACGAGTTTGTATGTGAGGGAGAGAAAAATATTTAAGATGAAAGAATAAAATGAAACAAAAAAAATGATCAGTTTGAAAGCATATACTACTTTCTACTATTAACAGTACAGCAAGTGAAGGACAGTGAGTAAAGACTGACAAGACTGAGGTCACTGATAAGGTTACAAAATCAATATTTGCCCTAGGTCATATTTCTGGCCTCACATTTTTTTTTTTAATATGTAAGAGTCACTACATTGCACAGGTTCCTTCCAGTCTGGGCTGGTGCCCTGAGTAGACCAAGGGCGCAAACTCCACAGCCAGTCCCACACCATCCAGAGGAAGCTCCACTCCCAGGCGCTCTAAAAGGCCCAGGATCACAGGATCCCAGAATCACAGACACAGCTGAACTCTGAGGAGTTCTGACACAACCAGGATCACAAGAAGGACGGGATCCAGTCAGATATAGTGAGGGCAGGGAGCACTAGAGATGCCCCCTTATGCTAATGCATAAGAACATTAGCAACAGAAACCAAGGTTACTTGGCATCATCAGAACCCAATTCTCCCACCATAGCAAGTGCTGGATACACCATCACACCGGAAAAGCAAGAATCAGATCTAAAATCACTTCTCATGATAATGATAGAGGAAATTAAGGAGGACATAAATAACTCCCTTAAAGAAATACAGGAGAACACACACACACACACACAAAAAAAAAAAAAAAAAAAAAAAAAAAAAAACAGCTAGAAGCCCTTAAAGAGGAAACACAAAAAACCCTTAAATACAAGAAACAGGTGAAGGAAATGAACAAAACCATCCAAGATCTGAAAATGGAAATAGAAACAATAAAGAAATCACAAAGGGAGACAACCCTGGAGTTAGAAAACCTACAAAAGAGATCAGGAGTCATAGATGCAACCATCACCAACAGAATACAAGAGATAGAAGAAAGAATCTCAGGGGCAGAAGACACCATAGAAAACATTGACACAACAGTCAAAGAAAATGCAAAATGCAAAAAGATCCTAACCCAGGACACAAGGAGGAGAAGACCAAACCTAAGGAAAATAGGTATACAAGAGAATGAAGATTCCCAACTTAAAGGGCCAGTAAATATATTCAATAAAATTATAAAAGAAAACTTCTCTAGCCTAAAGAAAGACATACCCATGAACATACAAGAAGCCTACAGATCTCCAAATAGACTGGACCAGAAAAGAAATTCCTCCTGTCACATAATAATAAAAACACCAAATGCACTAATCAAAGAAAGAGTATTAAAAGCAGTGAGGGAAAAATGTCAAGTAACATATAAAGGCAGACCTATCAAAATTACACCAGACTTCTTGTCAGAGACTATCAAAGCTAGAAGATCCTGGGCAGATGTCATACAGACCCTACAAGAACACAAATGCCAGCCCAGGTTACTATACCCAGCAAAACTCTCAATTACCATAGACGGAGGAAACAAGATATTCCATGACAAAACAAAATTTACACAATATCTTTCCATAAATCCAGCCCTGCAAAAGATAATAGATAATAACACAAGGAGGGAAACTACACCCTAGAAAAAGCAAGAAAGTAATCTTTCAACAAACCCAGAAGAAGATAGACACATGAACAGGATTCCACCTCTAACAACAAAAATAACAGGAAGTAACAATCACTTTTCCATAATATCTCTTAACATCAATAGACTCAATTCCCCAATAAAAAGACATAGACTGACAGACTGGATACATAACAGGACCCAGCATTTTGCTGCACATAGGAAACGTACCTCAGTGACAAAGACAGACACTACATCAGAGTAAAGGGTTGGAAAATAATTTTCCAAGCAAACGGTCCCCAAAACAAACTGGAGTAGCCCTTCTAATATCAAATAAAATCAACCTTCAACCAAAAGTTATCAAAAAAGGTAAGGACGGACACTTCATACTGGTCAAAGAAAAAAAATCTACCAAGAAGAACTCTCAATTCTGAACCTTTATGCTCCAAATGCAAGAGCACCCACATTCATCAAAGAAACTTCACTAAAGCTCAAAGCACACATCACACCCCACACAATTAATAGTGGGAGACTTTAATACCCAGCTCTCAGCAATGGACAGATCATGGAAACAGAAACTAAACAGAGACACAGTGAAACTAACAGAAGTTATGAACCAAATGGATCTAATAGATATTTATAGAACATTTCATTCTAAAGCAAAAGAATATACCTTCTTCTCAGTACCTCATAGTACCTTCTCCAAAATTAACCGTATAACTGTCACAAAACAGGTCTCAACAGATACAAGAAGACTGAAATAATCCCATGCACCCTATCAGGTCACCATGAACTAAGGCTGGTCTTAAATACCAACAAAAACAATGGAAAGCACACATATACATGGAAGTTGAACAACACTCTACTCAATGATAACTTGGTCAAGGAAGAAATAAAGAAAGAAATTAAAGGCTTTTTAGAATTTAATGAAAATAAGGGCTGGGCAGTGGTGGTGCATGCCTTTAATCCCAGCACTTGGGAGGCAGAGGCAGGCAGATTTCTGAGTTCAAGGCCAGCCTGAAACTGCAAAGTGAGTTCCAGGACAGCCAGGGCTACACAGAGAAACCCTGTCTCAAAAAAGTGGAAAAAAAAAAATGAGGATACATCATACCAAAACTTATGGGACACAATGAAAGCAGTGCTAAAAGGAAAACTCATAGCTCTGAGTGCCTCCAAAGAGAAACTGGAGAGAGCTTACACTAGCAGCTTGACAGCACACCTGAAAGCTCTACAACAAAAAGAAGCAAATACACCCAAGAAGAGTAAACGGCAGGAAAAAAATCAAACTCGGGGCTGAAATCAACCAAATAGAAACAAAAAGCACTATACAAAGAATCAACAAAACCAGGAGCTGGTTCCTTGAAAAAAATCAACAAGATAAATAAACCCTTAGCCAGACTAACCAGAGGGCACAGTGTCCAAATTAATAAAATCAGAAATGAAAAAGGAGACTTAATAACAAAATATCTTAAAAATAATTATTCTGTCTCTTGAATATTAACAGATGAAAATATTAAAATCATGTCCTACAAACATTATGGAAAAAAAGAATTTTAAAAGGGGACAAAAAATTACCAAAATTAATAATTATCCAATCTACTGTTCTCTACTGATACAGGTTAGTCATTGATGATTAAAGAAAGAACATTTTAAATAATTATATAAACAACCCAAACTAAGGTCCCCAGGAATTGCTTGTCAATGTCCCTGTATCTAGGTAATGTCCTTCTACATCTCCTCAGAAAACTGAGAAAAACTACACAGTTCACGCATTTTAAAATTTCTCTCTTAACATCTCAAAAATGCAGGCAGTAACAGGACAATGTTATTCTGTTATGTGAAATGAAAAAAACAAGTTAGGTTCATGAAAGAACCAAATTAGGATAAGACAATTTACCCTAAAATATTTTAAGACAGTAACCACTGGAATAATCCAAATGATAACTTTCTTTTCCTGATTAGATTTCAAAAAAGTTGCCATTAAAAAAAAAGTCATGATGTTTCCTAATAAATAAAAGTTCATTTCATAATAACTTGCCAAAATATAAATATTTGATTTAGAAATATCCAATTTTGACAACTACTATTAATTTCCTTAATAATCTTTAATAAGGCCATAGTTTATATATCAGTCTAAAATTATTTTAAAGATATATAATATTGCAAGGAACCCAAAGAAACAAAAACTCTAATAGATCTTTGTCTAATAATCTATTAACAAACATTTCTTCAAATTTAAATGTAAACACAGGATAATGACCCAGTGTGTTTTTTCACTAATCTAAAACATTCTTACTGATCACACTTAAAACTTTGATTTTTTTTCGTTACACTGACATTTAGCTCTCTTTAAGACTTGTATAAAATAATAGTTCTTCTATAGAAAGCCTGCCTTGAAGTAAGACTTCATTTCTTCCAACAATCACAGCCACATTTCTTCCTACAAATTGCCCTTAGCGTCACTGCACATATAATCAGCAACAACATACAAGCTAATGCAATGATTCCCTTTGATCAATAGTCTTATCACTTTAGACATGCTATAGGATCATTTGAAAAGCATTTTATCATTTTTAACAATGGTGTATCATTTTCATAAATGCAAATAAAATCTCTTTTCAATCTGCCATCTTACTAAAGAAATCACCATTTACTGTTTATTTCTTAATATCTCAGAGCAAATATATTCTTTTCTTTCATTTCCTAAAAATAATCTCTGAAAGCCTTTTGTGTACTTGACTGAGGGGAGAAAGAGAGACCAACAAATTCTTAAATTCAAAACACACAAAAAGGATGGCATCTAGGGATGTTAAATTTTAATAACACAGCGACTAATATAGAGGTGCAGATGCTCACTAAGTCCAATGCAAAATATAGTCCTAAATTCCAATTTATTTGTGCAGTAATCAAACTACTGAGCTAAGTAATATGTAAGAACTAAGACATAAAAGGCACAGAGCAGCATGTCTAAGATGATAGTTACCAACTGAAAATGTGTGAATAATTTATAATCAGAAACAAAGAATCCTCAAATAAACTGAAGGATGAAGAAAATTCATTTACATTTCATCATCTGATAGATTTTATTAAAGGTATCAGGTTCTGAATACTACAATACAATTAGTAAGATATCTGCTCCTTCAGTATACTGACTTAAGATTCAGTTCAATAGACAAACACAAAAATAAATTGTGATAAGTTTGTACAATAGAAAGAGTAAGTGATAAGTGCTGAGAGAATACATGGAAATGGTTCCTTATGAGGATGAAAAGGACCAAGAAAAAACTCTCAGAGAAAGTTGGAGTGTTAAAGAATCAGTAACACTCATGAAAAATACTTCAGGATGGGGCTAGGGAGACTGCTCAGTGGATAAAGTGCTTGCTGTCCAAGTGTAAGGACCGGGATTCAGATTCCATTTGCTCAAATAAATGCTAGGTAAATGAGATAGTCCACATACAGTTCCAGAAACCAAAAAGGCAAGAGGCAGGAGATCCCTAGAGTAAGCTGGTTACCTATACTAGTTGTACCCATGAGTTCTGGGTCAACTGAAGAGACCTTTCTTCAAAGAATAAGGAGGAGAGAAATGAGGAAGATTCTCATTATCAACCTCAGGTCTCCACATGCATATGGAAACATACATACACACACACACATATAGGCGTTCTGAAAATGCTTAGAAAAGTTGGATACAGAGTTAAATCAGCATATCAGGGAAAATATACAAGGACACACAGACATAAAGCACACTGCTTTTGGAGAAACAACTGAAGGTTACTCAACCTAAAGGATGAAATTTAGTATATAAATTAGGAAATAGAGTAAATGTTAGTGAAGTAAAAACAATACCATGAAATGTTATTATAGACTTACCTAAAAATAATTAAAGATTTTTTAGCAAAATGTTTCACAATAGTATACAATTTCTACTTGAAATTCAGATTACTTCTTTTAGGGTCTTAAATAGCCTTGAGCTCCTGATCTTCCTGTTTCTACCTCCAAAGTGTTGATATTACAGGTATGTGCCACCATGCCTAGTTTATGCAGGGCTGAGGGTTGAATCAAGGGTTTCCATACACACGGTAAGTATTGTACAAGACAACTCCATTCCCAGAACCATATACACTTTAAGTGAAAATTTCATATATGTTTATCATAGTAATATGGCATTACCATAAAATAAAACATATACACAACTACAACTGGAAATTCAGGACCTTACACATGATTTTAGTTGAGTGGGAGAAAAAAATGCTGGCCTAACTTACCATGCTAACATTTATGCTCCTTTCCAGTTGAATCTTCATGTGACAATATAGTCAACAACATTGTCCTATTTTTCTTTACCCTCAATGAAAACTCAAAATTATAACTTATAGTTAGGGCAACAATATTCTAATAGATTCAGGAAGATATAGTAGACAAAATAAGTTGTATTCTACCCAAATTAAGAAAATAAAAGTCTGTTAAACTGCCAGTATAAATATAGAACAAAAAGGGAAAAAGCAATTGATCTCTAGTAATAATCAAATATCACATATTATATACTAAAGATCTTTGAAAACAGATTAGATGAAATTTTAATTAGACATAAAGGCTAAAAAACTGGACAGTAAGGCACGTTTTAATTCCACCACTTAGAAGGCAAAAGCAGGTGGATCTCTATGAGTTCAAATCCAGTTTGGTCTACAGAGTAAGTTCCAGGACAGCTAGGGCTACACAGAGAAACCCTAGCTTGAAAACATAAAGGAAGGAAGGGAGAGAGGGATAGAAGAGGGAGGGAGGGAGGGACCAGAAGAAAGAAAAGAAAAAAAGAAATGAAAAGAAAGCAAGGCTAGGATGAAAAAACTAAAATTAAAATTTTTTTTAAATTTAAATTTTTAATTTTAAAAGCTGTCTTGTATTCAATGACACAAACATCAACAGCAAAATTTTACACTTTTTTTTTTCAACAGTTCTTGCTATTAAAAAAAAAAAAACTTTGGCTGGGCTGTCGAGATGGCTCAGCAGGTAAGAGCACTGACTGCTCTTCAGAAGGTCCTGAGTTTGGATCCCAGCAACTACAGTTTATTACTCCAGAGAGAGCTAGGCCAGAACAAGCAGGGCTGAGCAAGCGGGCCGAAGGGAAAGGGGCCCGGAGCAAGCGGGGCTGTCCTGAGTTCAATTCCCAGCAGCCACATTGATGGCTCACGGCCATCTGTACAGCTACAGTGTACTCATACACATAAAATAAATAAATCTTTAAAAAAAAAATCTATGGCTGCATAGCTAAGGTAAATATCACAAAACCAACAATCTCTTAAAATGAGTAAAATACAGACTGCCAAATCAATACTTTGGATTTTTGTCTTGTTTTCTTCTGATCCAAGGTCTTCTCCATGCTAGGAATGTACTCTAGTCACTACATTTCATACTTAGACCCACATGAACTCTCATTTCCTCATAACATTTAAGCAGGAAATGATATATAAGTACTTACTTCACTGGTGTCCTACAGATATCTGCAACAAACTACAGTAAATAGCAAAGATGACTCACCACTAGTAACAGTTTTCTTTTTTTGTTAAGAACTTTTGCTCACAGTAATATGAATATCAAAATAGTATACTTTAGAATAATGATTCTCAATTATTCATGTGCATCTGATCCATACTGAAGACTTCCTAAAGTATGGGTTGCATGTGTATCGACCCCAATGCTAATACTCACGGTACATCTCAGAGAGGGGACAGGGACAAAAAACAGAGCTAGAGAAGGAAAGCTGTGAGACGCTGTCTTCTGTGACAGGATCTAGCTACTGCACTGATGAACTCACTGCAGCTATGGTTGCCAACACACCATCAAATGACTCAGCACTGTAGCATGCAGTGCTACATAGAGAACAGAGGTGGTGGGCTCGCAAGGCCCCACCTCTAGCTAGCTGAGAAGCTACTGGAAGCTTCAAGAAGTTGGGGGATTTCTTTTCTTCAGGGAGTGTGGTCATTTGTAGGTTTTCCATAGATGGCCCCATATGCATGCAGTACCAATTAGACTCAGTGAGTTTTAAAAACAAGAAAACAAAGGTAAGAAGGGTGATGGATCAGAGTCTGAGGTGGATATGATCAAGACACATTGTATACACCCATTGTGTGTGTGTGTGTGTGTGTGTGTGTGTGTGTGTGTGTGTGTGTGTGTGTGTGT
>JADRCD010138436.1:0-28525 GCA_019843815.1 Montemys delectorum | reverse complement strand
TGTGTGTGTGTGTGTGTGTGTGTGTGTGTGTGTGTGTGTGTGTGTGTTTTAAAAATGAGTTCTCAGTTCCATTCCCAGACTGGTTATTTAGTATGTCTAGAGTGGCATGCCAAGAATCTAGATTCTAAGTAGTTCCTAGGTAATGGTAAACTATTGCTGACAGACACTGAGAGCTGCTTCGGCAGCTTCCATGACAACATAAGTCTAATTCTAAGCCACTCTAGCGCCACTCTTCTGTTCTTAAAAAAAAATAAATCTTATAGAGAAAATAAAGCAGATTGTTTCAACTTTTGCTTTATTTCAACATAATGTATAAAATATCTAGTTTCTCTTTTTTAAAGTTTCAAAAACATCCATCACCTGGAAGAACAAACTATGATTTTACAAAGTTTAAGCATCAATGATAATCTTAATAATTAACGTTGGAAAAAAGTAAGTTTCCTGCCCTACTTCTCTCCTAAATATTGATACTTGGAGAGAGGAAGGTGGGATGCACTGGAGAAAGAAACACGAGGCTTACTACCTACATATTTACCCTCTTATAATTATCATAATTCTTCCTAATGTTTATACTTTAATGTAAAAAAGCATACATAATTCTTTTCTAAAAGCTCAACAACAGTAACAAAAAAATCAAGGTATTTGCAAAACTAAATAGTGTTACAAATTGTCCTCTTACAGAGTCTTACATTTGGCTAAATAGATAAATGGCCCCAACAAAAATCAGTCAAGATAACAGAAGGGAAAGGAAAGGAAGGGGAGGGAGTACTTGTCTTGAATCTCCCTTGAAATTTGAAGTACAAATAATTGTATTCCTTTAAAAAATGACAGGGACAGCAAGATAGCTCAGTGGGTCAAAGACCTTGTCACCCAATCCTGACTACTGGAGTTTGATCCCTGGAACCCACTAAAGGTAGGAGGAGGGTAATGACTCCACAAAGTTGCCCTGTGACTTCCAAATGAGGGCCACGGCACGGGCACCCCTGAACACATCATAGAAACGATAATACTTTTTTCAACAAAAAGGTTTAAAATATTTTACTACTTAATCTTTGTGACACATTGCTTCCAAGAAATTAGAACAGAAAGACAAACAAGCCTATATAAGTTCTTAATCCATGTCCAGTACATTGACATCCTATAAAGGCTCTAAAACAAGTCCCAACAGCGATCACAGAAGAGTAACTTTATACAAGAAGAATGGGGAAAAGCTTTGAGAAGTTCATTTGACATGGTCCTTGAAGACATGGCAGACCTTCAATGGAGAAAGAGCACAGAGGAGGAGATAGGAAGGTAAGTCACGCACATTCATAAATACACAAATGCAAGACACATTTTAAATTCGGTGGCTCTCTAAATATAAGAAATTTTAAAAATAAAACACTTAAATCAAGTCTACTGTATCTCTGAGGATTAATAAACCCATGTTTGGTAGAGGAAATGTAGGCTGATGCATAAAGAAGCAGCTAATTGCTCTTCTAATTTAAGACTTCACAACAGACTGCAGATACTACGACCAGCTTCCAGATGGTTACTCTGCACTTGGGATAAGT
Organism: Montemys delectorum; assembly: GCA_019843815.1. Taxonomy (NCBI): domain Eukaryota; kingdom Metazoa; phylum Chordata; class Mammalia; order Rodentia; family Muridae; genus Montemys; species Montemys delectorum. The sequence continues at coordinate 26,972 of JADRCD010138436.1, read as the reverse complement.
GAGCATTTAAAGAAGCATGAACCTAAGTTGCAATTTTTATAAATCCTGGGGTTTTTTTAATAATAAAAAGATCAGGCAAATGTACATCTCAAAGTAGTGGTTTTGTGCATTCAAATGTGTTGTGAAACAAAAGTAATAGGAGTAACACATATAAGTTCCCTTAGATGATTATCAAAATCAATTAACCAAAGTTTCTATTCTACTATGCTACTATACAGTATACTTTAAAATGCTTTTAATATATAATATATATGATGTGCTTGTGCTTTGGTACACGTGTTCTAAGCACATATTCTAGACGGGCTAAACACTGGGAATAACAAAACACTTCAAAATAACAACTATAACAGTTACTCAAGTCAGCTTTATTTTTACTCTAAATGGGTTCTGTTATTAGGTAAATAAACTAAATAATATTTCATTGGCAAATTTCATCCAGCATTTGTGAAATACCGAGAAATATGGCAGCCACATTGCTTACAGTAAAAAGACACATGTTCCAAGGGCACACTGCATCCTTAGGCAGATTTAAATCACTCCCTGAAGATTGCTATGGTCTGCATAAATGCAAACCCCTCCCCTGAAAAAGGAACATATGTTAAACACAGAGCTATCATTCTGTGGAACCACTGGGAGACTGTGAGGGATTGGAAGGATAAGGACCTACAGGAATTCTACCCTCTCTCTCAATATTTAACTTCCCTGTCCCTATGGCATGAGCAGCCACCTCTGATATGTGTTTCCATCATGATCTCCCTCACCAGAGGCACAAAAGCAATGGCCAAACTGCCTGGAATTTAATCTTTGGGCCTACACCATCAGTTCCTGACCAGCCAGAGCTATATGGTGAGACCTATCTCAGAAAAGAAAGAAGACGAAAGAAAGCCATGTGGGGGTTGAAGAGAGATGGCTCAACAATTAAGAATACTTGTTGTCTTGCAGAGGACCCAGGTGCAGTTTCCAGTACTTATACGGTAGCTCACAAATATCTATAACTTCAATTCCAAAAGATCAAAAGCCTTCATCTGACTTTTGAGGGTACCAGGCAACCAAGTATACAAACTATACATTCAGGGAAAACACTCACATACATTAAATTTAAAAAAAATGTTTAATGAAGCCCCTAAGCTAAATCTTCACACATTTTAAATTTAACACAAATGCACTTTGTCTAAGTGGCATTTGCTTAAGAAGAGAAATTTGAATATTGAGTTGTTTTTTTCTTTTTTTTTTTCAACTTAGCAATTTAAGATTTTAATATTTTTACTCATGTGACATCTTTCTCCAAAACTGTTGCCTTTTCACGAGGAGCCTTCCTAGGTAGTGACAATAACTGAAATCACTGTATAAAGCTAAGGTGGACAAATAAAATTACCTTATGTAAAAGCATCAACTAAATAAAGGTTAAAGTCATATAGTTCAGTTCAAAGAGCCAAGTTATGAGGAAAAAAAGCCTGTGTGCTTCTGTTTGTATATCTGCTTCTATATGCATATATATATAATGCATATATAAAATGCAACTATCTATCTAGATCCACTATCTCTAAAGCTGTTTATCTGATGGTTTCTTTGTAAACCTACCAGTTCTCCTTTCCCTAAGCGCCATTTCAGCTCCAAACACAAAGCTATCTAAAGGAGACTGGGAGAGAAAACACAAATATTTGAACCAATTAAAAAGCATAAGAAATCTGAGATATGGAGTATGTCCAGTAAGACATAGAAAGCAAAGTCAGTGAGGACCTGAGAATAGTATCAGCAACTGGATTTCATTTCAGAGCCTGTCTTTACACACATGTAACATGCATAATGATTCAAACACTCAAAGAGACAAGAGCTATTAATGAGAACATCTGATTCACACAAGTTCCCAGATAACAAATTTTTTCTATAAATATCCAGATAATAAATAGTGTAGGTTTCGTTGCTACATAACCTAATATTATCCTCTGAATTTGTCTCCCCCTGCCCAACACACACACACTCCCCAATCAAACAACCAAAAAACAAAAAAGCATTCTTAGCCTGGAAGTCATCAAAAACAAAAATGGATAGGGGAACTGGATTTGTCCCATTGGCCAGTTTGCCAACTTTTAAAACTGAGCAAGATTAAGGGGGAAAAAACTATTTTTAGCAAGACAGTTATTATAAGGATCCCTGGGGAAAAAGAAACCAAAATTAACTACTCTTGTAAAAGCTATATTTATTATTGGGAATTCTACTTGCATTTTTATCTATATTTTGAATGAAATTATCAAGCACTCATCAAAATACATGCTTCCAAGTCAATACCAATAATCCATTTGTTACCAATAAACAAAGACAGGCTATTCATAACCTAGGCTTTCTGTACTCATCTTTATTAAATTAAAAAACCCATATATAAAAACGATAGATAGATAAATAGATAGATAAAGATTATATGAAAAAAAACTAAATATAAAATAAATAAAACTAAAGGCAAGCTCAAAATACTCCTTGAAATTTAAAGTTTTATCAAGCTGCTCTTGAACAGTCACATTCACAAGGACAAATGAAAGAATAAGAGCACACATCAGACAACAGAGCAAGCATAAATGGTTTTTAAATAAGCAAATTCTTTCCTCCTAATAAGTTTGCAGCTTTGGACGTAGTCATCCATCTAGCTGACTTCTATTTAAACCATCTTTGTTAGGGTAAGAAATGAACAGAGTACGGAAATGAAAAGGGAAAGAAATTTTCTCAGCACAAGAGAATTCCAGCTGATTCTATAAATAAGTGGAAATTTCTGGAGCCCATACTACACAATGTACAATTCCATATACAGACTTTCCTACTCATTATAGCAAGACCATCTAAAGGAGCCTTTAAAATATATTCTAATCCAAATGACAGAGGCTACACATCAGAGTAAGAGTGTACTCATGGCAAATTGTATTTGCTATTGTAAGATACAATATTCTTACATGTCAACTAGGTCGGGTTCACTGGTAGTCTGCCCATGTCAAATGTGGATATATTTGTTTGACTAATTTTGTTTGCTTGATCTATTACTCTAAGAGGGGCAATGAAGATTTTAGTTATTATAATAGCCTTATCTACTTCTCTTTGCCTCATGTATCAGACACTGTTGTCAGGTATATACATGTTAAGGCTCAGTACGTTTTAATATAATTACTCCTTTATCATTTTTGCAATGTTACTTCACCTCTGTTAAATTTGTTTATTGATAAATAAGGAATCTGATACAGAAAGAAAGCTCATTATCGTATATGTTCTGGCCTGCTAGGTCCTTAGAAAGAACAATGGGTGCTGAAGGAGTGTTGGAACATTTTCCTGTGATATACTGTTTTGTCTTGCCATTTCTACTCTAGCAAATGTTAAGAAAATCAATATGCTAGGGATAAAAAGAAAACCTAAATATCAGTTCTCACATCATTTCCTACTGTAACTCAGCACCCAGGAGATGAAATATAACAAAAAGACCTTGAGAACAGCTCCACAAAATTAGTAGCAGCTGTGACTCTACTCTGAAAAGAATTATAAACAATTTACTGTGTCGATATACTGGTAGACTTAGCATTATAAAATATTTATCGGCTTTTGTAGAATTATTGTATTTTACATCCAAATTAATTTAAGCTTGTTGCTTCTCAAAAAATGAATCTACTCATGTCTATGTTAGTCCTAGTGTGTCAAATCTAGTTTTGACAAGAGACTAATAATCAACACTCAAAACTTCTACAGACATGGTTCCTAGAATTCAAGTATCTGCTACCTAATAAGCTCATGGTGAGAAGAGAGAACCATTCCCACAAATTCTCCTCTGACACTCACATAAAACTCCATGCCCACATGCACACACATATATGGGCATAAAAAATAACATAATTTTTATAAAGCCAGGAAATAAGGAAAGGTCTGAAGGGGCGAGTAAAACACAGGCAAGCGGAAAGTAAGGGAAAGAATTCAGTGGGTGGAAAGGCTTAGACAGAGAGGGGAGTTGGCGGCAGAACTGGGTATCAGGGAGGAAGAGTATAAAATGACCATATGGAAAGTAAGCCACGCCCACACATGCAATAGGAGCTTAACTATATACGGTGATACTCAACTGCCCTCTGACTAGATTTAAGTCCCATGGAAAGGGGTGACAAAGAATGAACTAGAACCTGGCTAACAACCAAGGTCTGAAGAAGCAAATGACCTGTGGAGGGTATTTCTGGTGGAAATCTGGGACATATGTTCCAGTAGGCAGCAAACTGCCTTCTAACTAACTATACATACACCCAGAGACAAAGGCAGCTCCCAGCCTTAATCGGAGAAGCCTCTCTTTCGTCTGGAGAATGAAGAAGATGCGCAAGATGAAGAGAATAAGCAAAGGTTGTATGCTCAGCCCCAAGCATGTCGCTTGTATCTCTCCCTCTGAGGCTCAGGTAACAGTGCAGAGGAAGGGCCAGGAAGCATGTAAAAGCTAAGTCAAGAAAAGTTCTGAAAGGCTATGAAATATGTTCTCTAGACTCAACATAACCCATGTAATCACAACTCACAATAACTGCAGTTACCTGACCTGGGCCCAGAAAAAATGGCCATATCAACAATGAGTTAAGGAAAAGAAGAGTGTTCAGAGGACCCTGCCCTTTACCTCTGAACCACTGCTTGTTGATAGAGTCTGGAAGAGGGACTGTCTCTAACTGCGTACCTACACGCTCCAGCAGACAGTTCTAAACCCATGGTCAAACAGATGTCCTGGTTACTTTTACAGAGTGGGTAGGAACATGAGAGTGGCATGTGTGAGGGTGGAGGGAGATACAAGGGAAGTTGAGGTAAGGAGATGGGGACTAGGGTCAGCATGTATGGCATACATGTACAAAATTATTTAAAACAATTAAATTAAAAAATTAAAGAAATTTAAAAACCCATATAAAAATTATTACTTTTAGAAGGCAAGGGCAAAAAAAAAAAAAAAACCCAGACATGACACATTTCCAATAAAGGAAAGTCTGTAGCTTCCACAGTACTTTTATACTCAATGCTTGCACAAAATACAAAGGTATTCACTAATCAAAAGAAATGGCAGCAGAAGTAAATCAAAAGGTGATCTAGCAATTGAAATGAGCAGAAAGTCATGGTGACACTAGGATGAGTATTAAAAGAAATTTAGAAATCATTGGGTTTTTATTAATAATTATTTTGCGCATGTATCCCTGCATTATGTGCCTCATGTCCAGAGAAGACAGGAAAGAGCATGCAATTCCCTGCAACTGGAGTTTTAAAAGGCTGGGAGCTACCATGTAGGTTCTGGGAATTAAACCTAGACTCTCTGGAATAATAGACAATCCTCTTACCCACTAGGCCATCTCTCCAACCACAAAAGCAGACTTTTAAAAATGAGACTATCCCATGAAATTTGAAAATACACAAAATAAAACAGCAGAGAGTAATTAGATTAGCAAAGATGCATAAAAGCATTTAACACTGTAAAAAGAAGTTTAATAATACATGCATTTTTAGTTCTAGAAGGAGAAATGAGAAAGAATAGCTCAGGAACCATATCTGAATTTCCAAAATTGATCTTTAAAGACCTCAACTCCCATATTTAAGAAGTTCAGCAAACTACAAGATGAGTAAAAGTAAATCAAGGTGTACCTAGGCACATCACACTCAACTGATTTACATCTAAGACAAAAAGAAAAATGTAAATGCAGCCAAAGGAAAAGGTTTACTATGATAACCGCAGAATTCTCAACCGAGTGTAATGATGGTTAGAAACCTTGACTGGAATGTTCTCAGATAGAGAAATCTTTTCTCTTAGGAAAACATAGCAAAAGGTAACACAATGTTTTATAATTATGACATATATAGAATAATAACACAATATTTTATGAGTATGACATAGAATAATAGCACAATATTTTATAAGTATGATACACATAGAATGCTATTTAAAATATTGCCAAGTTCTGTACTTTTGCTTAAAAAATACCTTCCAAAAATAAAATTTTAAAAAATGAAAAAACCTGAAATAATGTACTGCCCTAAAAGCAAGCATCATAAAAATTACTAGATAAGATATGCTTGAAGCTAGAGGAATATTCAAAAACTAACTATAGGAAGAAAACATTAAACATGAAAGGGATAAACGTAGTCAAATCTAAGGGTTTTCTACTTTAATTCACATTTTAATGTTTGAAAACTATGTTAACACTGAATTTATAGAACACAGCTTCTTATGCTTTCTTATTTATACTACACCCCAAATGGGGAGAAACAACTTTACATGATAAACACTGAATATCACAGTTTTGTGACTTGTGACTGGATGTCCACCTGAAACATTTACAAGTACTGAGTAGGATGGGATCTAAATTATGTACCAATGATTAACATTCAAATGTCTAGGCTGAGGGCCCTGAGAAACAGACAAGACAGTCCACGCTGGCATCAACACTAAAGGGCAAGCATGCAAGACTTTCAAAAGCTTAAATAACAGATGCTCTCCTTCAAATCTGTGCTCCTATTAATATTCAGAATCCCAAAGGATCCCAATTGTGTTGCTGGGAAGCAACAATTTCATTTTGAAGAAAAAGAAAACAAAAACAAAAAAAATTTTAAAAGTCTCTCCCTAACTTCTGTTTTCATAAATTCTAAGCAGTAGCATCAATGTTAACTGGCAAAGAACATTATGAAGAAAAATTTTTCTCACTTTGAGCATGTTTGTTTCTATACAACAATAATTTTCTTCTAAATCATCTTTATTTGTACCATCTACACAATAGAACATGATACCAGCATAAAAAAAAAATCAAAGCAGTTATTTTTCTGACATTTATTTTTTGCAAACAGTTAATTAAGGTTTTAGGTTCCAGGTTTACATTGACAGAACAATGGGAGAGAAGGTTTTAATTGTTTGAGTATTTCATACATGCATATAATGTATTTTGATATAGTTTGTTTTTAAAAGTAATGAAAACAATAATACTCTATAAAGAACTACAACAAAGGCATCCAAATGGAAGAGGCTTCAAAAATTTGAAAATTGCAAGACTTTTTAGGAATTTCAGAGCAATGCAAAAATATTAAAGATAAATGATAAGGAAGAATTTGTGTGTTGTATAAGTATATAACGCATATACAGCAGGTGCATGTATACAGTGAACGTCAGGTGTCTATGATTCCCCAAACTTATTTCCTTGAGACAAGGTCTCTCTCTGTTTAGGCTAGGCTGGTGCCTCAGCAAGCTCTTAGGATCCTTCAGTCTCTGTCACACAATTCTGAATTTTTGCATGGCCCATAGAGCCATGCAAAAATTTTCATGGGTGCAAGAGATTCAAACTCAGGTTTTTATGCTTCACAGAAAACATTCTAACATACTGAGCCATTTATCTAGCCCAAAAGGGTATATTTTATAAACCCTAACATATATATTAAAAGTTGGGCCAGGCACTGGTGGCGCACACCTTTAATCTCAGCACTTGGGAGGCAGAGGCAGGCGGATTTCTGAGTTTGAGGCCAGCCTGGTCTACAGAGTGAGCTCCAGGACAGCCAGGGCTATACAGAGAAACCTTGTTTCGAAAAACCAAATTTAAAAAAAAAAAAAAAAAAAAAAAAAAAAAAAGGTTTTCCAGAGGACATGAGATTTGATCCCCAGCATCCTACTACAGATCACAAACATTTATAATGTCTAATGTCAGTTACAAAGGATATGATATTTCTGGCCAAGACCACACTCACATATTGTGTATAGACATACATGTAGTCAAAACACCCATACAAATAAAAAGACATGCTTGAAAATAATGAGATACCTTATGGTGGGGAAAAAAAAAAAACAGAATAATAAAAAATTGGGACTCAAGCCAGGCAGTGGTGGTACATGCCTTTAATCTCCGCACTTGGAAGACAGAAGCAGGAAGATTTCTGAGTTCGAGGCCAGCCTGGTATACAAAATGAGTTCCAAGATAGCCAAAAACCCTGCCTCAAAAAAATCAAACAAACAAACAAACAAAAATTGGGATTCAAAAGACAAAAACAAGAGATGAGACAAATGAGGAAGAAATTTAGCAAGGTAAAAGAAGATGTAAACCTGGTAATAGAAGTAAATACAAAAGGCTAAAACAGTTCAGTAAGATGAGGCTCTCAGACTTGGAGGAAAAAAGATGAAACACTATCTTATTAAAAAGAAGCAATTTGATCCTGGGCAGATGTCATACAGACCCTGCGAAAACACAAATGCCAGCCCAGGCTACTATACCCAGCAAAACTCTCAATTACCATAGACGGAGAAAACAAGATATTCCATGACAAAACAAAATTTACACAATATCTTTCCACAAATCCAGCCCTACAAAGGATAATAGATGGAAAACATCAACATAAGGAGCAAAACTACACCCTAGAAGAAGCAAGAAAGTAATCTTTCAACAAATCCACACAAATCTAATTCCACCTCTTACAACAAAAACAACAGGAAGTGACAATTACTTTTTCTTAATATCTTAATATGAAGATTAATATTATCAACATATCTAAGCGATTGAAATCCAAAAATATGAGGAATTAGAAATTTGTTGTCATCCAATGCTCTCTCTAATTTGGTAATTGGAGAAATAGGTCCAATATTGTACAATCTATATACACTTTCAGCTTGTTGGCTCCTGACAGTGTCTGCCTGTGTACAACAACATAAGGGTCTTGAAATCTTGCTTGTCCTATCTCAGCCTCTCTATTAGTAGTATTGTTTATTTCATGTTTTTACACTATACTATGGTTTTCAGAACAGCTTACATATTTCAAAAGTATTTATATACCCAAAAGAAACATAGAATATTAAATTGGAAGGTAGCTTGTAAGAAAACAACAAAGAGTGAGACTGAATGCTTTGCTTGATGTTTGTAACTCTTGTATCAAGTTTGAAGAAAAGGACTTTATAAGTTACCCTTTCTCTGAGATGAACACTTTTCCAAATTATCACAGCCAATGAACCAAATTCTTACCCTCACCTAATTTCTGTGCCACCCTCCAAGCAGAATCATTGTTCATTGAAACAGTTGGTGAATGACTTTATGGATAGATCATCTTAATACACATACCATTTCTTAAATGAATGTAATCTGTTCTCTGTGGGCTGAGAATAAAGTCACTCACTCAAGTCAAATAGCTTTGACCATAGCAGGAAGTCTGTATCCAAAACTCGTGCCTACAATTCATTCCTTGGTGCAGCAGAACTGTCAGCTCTCAGTTTAGCTATGATGGAGGTAAAATCCTTTGGTGATGTGAGGGTCATTGAAGTACAGCCTTATTACAATGAAATCCAATGTCTAAAAATTGTTCTTATTTTGGGCTTGTACCACAGTAAGAGCCAAGATTTTAAATGCTACTAAATACAAAACAAACAAACAAACAAACAAAAAGACTTTGTATATTTATGTTCATTTAAGAAAATACTAGTAGTGATGTATTATTTTGAAATATACAGTTAATACATTTGGAGTTATTTAAAATTTATATTGAGAAAAGTGAATTTTCAGTATTGCTGTAGACGAGTATCTACATAAGATTGTTAAATTGATTGTTGTTTTATATCAAACAACTTTTATAATACTTATTTTTAATGTTATAATATTTTATAAATTTTAAGGAATATGACAAAAAAGATATTGTAGGTATTGAAGGGGGGTCTCTGGGAGGAGTTGGGGTACAAAAGGGAAACAAAGACGTAATTTAATTCTATTTACTTAAAATATGTTTTTAAATGTTAACAAATTCAGATAAATTGGAATCATGTAACTTTTCTTATCATAATGCAATAAAAGTTAAAAAAAAAAAAAAAGAAGCACTTTGAATACTTAAATTTGTGTCTAAACATAAGGGCACGCACCAGTTAAGGTTTAAAATGCTAACCAAGGGGCTGGTGAGATGGCTCAGCCGGTAAGAGCACTGACTGCTCTTCTGAAGGTCCTGAGTTTGGATCCCAGCAACCACATGGCGGCTCACGACCACCCATAATGAGATCTGACGCCATCTTCTGGTGCGTCTGAAGTCAGCTACAGTATATTATGCTGGAGCAAGCAGGGCCTTCCTGAGTTCAATTCCCAGCAGCCAAGGCCATCTGTACAGCTACAGTGTTCGCATGCACATAAAATAAATAAATAAATAAATCTTAAATAAAATGCTAACCAAACACATGCAAACACTAACCAAAACCAAAACAAACAAACAAACCTAACAGTATTAATATTAAATAAATTAACTTTATAGTAAAAAGGGTTTTGTTTAAGAAACCTGTAATAAGTGGTTAAATCACAGAAAACAAGGGCTGGAGAGGTGGCTCAGTGGTTAAGAGCACTGACTGCTCTTCCAGAGGTCCTGAGTTCAATTCCCAGCAACCGAATGGTGGCTCACAACCATTTGTAATGGGATCTAATGCCCTCTTCTGGTGTGTCTAAAGACAGCAATAGTGTACGCATATACATAAAACAAATACATTTTTAAAAAATAAAACAAAACAAAACAAAACAAAATCACAGAAAACAAGATAGTCCTGAGTTAGGACTCAATAAATTAAACAGCAAATGAAAAGAAAAATTAGAACTGAATGGAGATAGGAACAACCATACCTTTAAATCAGCAAAACAAGTATTTAAATATTTTACATCATGCATAAACTCAGAAAATCTGATCACCACAATCAAGTAACTAACAAACAATACGCTACAGAAGATTGGAGCCAAGAACGGCAGGCCATATGTTTTTCTTAAACATTCACCAACAAAAGTCACTTAATAGGCCAAAAAGTAAAACTTGAACTAAAACAATGCAGAATTATAACTTTATTTGGTTGAAAAATAAGAAAAAAACAAAAAGAAATAGCAAATTACTACATTGTAATTTAAAGTGAAGCTGTTGAACACCCCTGATCCAAAATGCAAAATTCAAATTAAATCAGAATTTAAAACTTTTTTAAAACTCTATTTAAAAATTTTTAGAACCCTAAAAATTTTCGATTTCAAAACATTTTAGATTCTACTGGTAAAGTTGGTGGAAATATTCCAAAATAAAAACAGTCCAAAATCTGAAACATGTTCTAGTCCCAGGCACTGTGAATATAGAATATTCAATCTACATTAGAAAAGAAGCAACTTTTAAAATCAGTGATATAAACTTCCTAAGAAAGCTTAGAACAGAAAAATAAATCCCAAAGAAAATGTAAGAAAGAAAATTATCAAACTAAGAATAGAAATCAGTAAAGCAGAAAGCAAATATACAACAGGGAAAAAAAACATAGAACATAAAAACATACAGCTGAAAATCTTCTAACACTACCACATCTAAAAATCTGTGCTATCTGGATAGAGAAGAAACACAGAATGAAACAAGATTTTGACTAAACATGTCAATCATCTTGGATTGCCTAGCCAGAGTCAGAGATGTTTGCAGACATAAACGCATACGTAACAACAGAAATCACCTGAGGCCATCCTAAATTTTAAAACTCATAAGTGGTTGTTTTAAGCTGTAATATTACTTTGTTATACTATATTACAGAATACTACATTATATATGATATATACACATATAATTTTATTTATATATTTGTACATTTAAAACCTCAATATTTAAGCAAAAATAATAATAAATAACTATTTTAAAAGCCGGCAACAAGGCTCGATAGATGGCTCAGGAAGAGCTGAGCTCAGACCCCACCCAGCACACACATAAGAAGCTAGACTAGGTGTGGGCCCACACATGCCTGTAGTCCAATGGCAGACATAGAAAGGTCACCTGGGCTTGTTAGTCACTAGCCTGGGTTCCATGGTTAATGCTCTGTCCCTGAGGGAAAAGATCCTCCTCCAGCCTCCACAATTCCCACAGGCACGTGCGCTGAGACTGCAACCCCACCAACACACATACACCAAAAAGAAGACTGGCAACAGACTTAAATACTCTTATCAAAACGTGGTAAGTAAATACATGAAAACAATCTTTACCATTCTTAACTACACAAGTAAACACTGAAACTTCAATGAGATGATACTACATACCAGTTTGAAAGGATGACACGAAAATTACTACCAATAGCAAGCACTAATATGACAGGAATTAGTGCTATTTAATGAGTCAGAGAGATACAAAATGTAAACACACATGTTCATATGGGTGTGTGAGTGTTTGCAGAGGTCAATATCAGATGCCTCCTTCCATCACTCTCTAACCTTAATGAAAAAGTCTCTCACTGAACCTAAGGCTCATATGCTGAGGCCGGCCTGGCCATGTAAGGGACAGAAGGACTTGGTTCCTGCCCCTGGAACAGGGCCAGCCAAGTGTGGGTCTCCACCAGTGTTGATTGTTGCTGTGGGAGACCAAACCAACTCCATACTGGGTTCAGGCTATATCTTAGAGAACCTGACCTCAGGTTGAACTTGAGTTAAACACCAGGCCTGTACCTAACACTCCATAATAACCACCAATCAAGAAGAAAGCAGAAGTTACACTTGTACCTAAAGATATTTACTTATGAAAGTTTATGGTTTGACTCCCAGTACCAACCAATCATTTTAAAGGGCAACAAATACTATAATAGCCCCCCAATCAGATGTGTGCCAAGCTGGATATGGATACTCCCTTGCTTGTTTACTTGCCTCTATAAATGCTTGCTTGAAACTGGGCATCAGTGTGCCAGTGTGGTAAATGACTCCATGATAATCAGAAACAGCACAAGTCCCAGAGGTGAGTCTCAGCAAAATGGTAAATGCTGTATGACCTTCAGGACAGCCCATAAGGCTGCGGAAAAGAACTCTGAAAACATGAGTTCAAAAATATAACATTTCTCAACTACATAAAATATAAGGATACAATGAGTTGTATAATGAGCTTCACGGATCTAATGGAACAGAGGCAGTTGCACCAAGACCCAGCCGGTCAGAAAGATATTAAGGAAGGAGATAAAGAGATTTAGGGAGTGGTTATCTCCAGGCAAGCTCTTACAAAGGTAATTTGTTTGTTTGTTTGTGCTTAAAAATGCAGACGATTCCAGAGTTTGAGGTTGGCCTACAAAGGCGGAGTTTAGCTCGAGGTCCAGGCTTGGTAGGAATGGTAATTTCAGGGTGGGGTCCCACACAGCTATCTCATTCTCTGTGCTTGTGATTGTTGTCTCTTTCTAAGAATTAAAAGGCAGGGGTCCCTGGACGCTGATTGATGGGATAATCAAAAGGGAACCTGGGGTAACTGAGCTCACACATAAATAAATGATGGGCTTTTGATTGCAAGACATGAGCTATCCAAGAGTTTTTAGACTAGGAAGAGAGATATCTGTCTCTAGCAGAATATAGAGAGAACAATCTGGAAAGCCATCTCCAGCAAAACATAGGCTGTCAACTTGAACTCACAATTTGACTTTGATTCATTTGTTTTGCAACTCCTAGCTAAATACCCCTTCTTCGGAATCCCTCTCCAAGCTGATGTTAATCCTTGATATTCATAAAGTAAACTAGGCTAGCTGGCCAATAAACTCCAGTAATCTACCTGTTTCTATGCCCTATCCTCAACCTATCCTCAGTTCTGGATACATACTGCTATACCCACCTTTACATGGGGACCTAAACTTAAGTACACGTATTTGTGAGACAGTAATTTTCTCAGACCCACCATTCAACAGCTTCTTATGCAGTTAAATATACACTTAACATATAGTATAGCAATTCCAAGCCCAAATAATTAAGAAAAAATAAGCCTATGTCCACACAGAAACTTATCGAGCAAAGATTAATACTGACTTTACTTGCAATTGTTAAAAAAAGTAGTAACTATCCAATAGCCAATGACCTCCAACAGATTAAAAAAATACTTTTCAAAAAAATAAAATCCTAAACTGTGATACATATAACAACTCACCACTAAAAAGGAATAAAATTATTTATTTGGCAATATAAAAGCATAAAAATTACTATGCATAAAAATACTGATGAATCTCAGACATACTAAGCAAAATGGAAGATGCTACACCCCAAAGGCTGCATACTGCATGATTTCATTTATGACACTCTAGAAAAGCAAAAAATATTGGATAGACAACAAATAAACAGGATTCATAGTCAGGAGGCAGGAACAGATTAACTAAAAGAGGTAACAGAATTCTGAGAAGAGGCAGAGTTCTGATATAACTTGATAGTGAGGACTGTATAATTGTAACAAATTGTCGAAACCCACTGATCTGAATACTAAAAGTAGTATATTTTACTGTAAGGAAATTATTCATCAATGTGTCAAGTAATTGTACATATACATATATCCCCAGCACTACCACACATACACACTGTGTTTGTACATTTATATCCTTCAAAGAGATGGTTTATAATTTTCTTCTAAATATGTCACTATCAAAAAACCACAAATTGTAGTTAAGTTAGCTAACTGCTTTTAAAATTATTGTCTTGAATCCTAAACACTGTCATCTCGGGCTTTTGATTTGTTTTCCAACTTCAATTTATATGCCTTTATCTAAAGGAATTACCTACTTTTAAACTTATCTGAATTAATACTCTATCTTCTGGCTTATAAAAATGTCTTATTATAAAAATATAGACATCGAACTGAGTACAAAATTACAAAATAGCTGATAAGGAAAAAAAGTCTCAGTACTAACAGGCACCTCTAGCATTCGTTTCCTGGCATTAAAATGAAATCCCCAGGGATGGTGTGTACACAGTCTGACTAGTAGAGTCAACAGAAGAGCCTAGGAGACTTCTCTAATGAGAGAAAATAACCATGTATTTATTTTACTATGTTATATGCCTATTTATAAAAATGGCCTCATCTGTTTTAGTCTGTTTCTAGATTGCATTTACATTTATTAAGTATGTCAGCTCTTATGTAGTTGTTAGAAATTTAATTTCAATGTACAAAAGATTAAAAAAAAAATGGCTTAAGAGATCTTATGAGGGACTGGAGAGATGGCTTAGCACTTAAGAACAGGTACTCATCTGGCCTCTGAGTTTAGTTCCCAGCAAAGACATCAGAGGGCTCACCTCCAGCCTGTACCTCCAGCTCAAGAGAATCTGATGCCCTCTTCTGAACTCCATGGATACTAGTACTCATGAATGCAAACCCGACACATAGATTATTACATGCTCATGTAATTTTAAAATAATAAAAAATTAATATTAAAAGACTGGTTATTTTTCTGAAGAACAACCCATATTAATAGTAATTTCCTTCATACAACAAAAACAAGGCACTTCATAGTAAAGTAAGAAAAAAGAAAATAGAAATAATAGTACTAAAGATGGAATGAGGAGAAAATTCAGTGATTATTCAGTAGCCTAAATTATAAAAGCAAAAAAAAAATTTTTTTTTCTCTAGAAGAAAAGTCTCTACTGAGACTTTTAATTAAGATTTTTTTGAGTCACTGCTTTTTCTCTTTTCAGCTTAGGACAATAAGAGTTCAGGCTGTGGAACTATACTACCAGAATTCAAAGAAGGTTCCAATGTTTGTTAAAAGTATAATCTTGGCAAACTAAATTATTTAACATCCTTATGATTATTCATCTGTAAAATGATTGAAAACAGTACTAGAATCTCATGAAGATATCTTAAAATTCAGTGAAATAATCTGTCTTTAGCACAGTACCTGGCATTTGACAAATTCTCAATAAATGCTATCTATTATCAGCAATGCCTAATTATGATTCTCTGAAAGTACTGTAATTTTTTTCAGCTTTTTCTCTGTATCACTTGCTAGTAGTGCCAATTACCATCTATAATGCAAGAGTTTTCATATCTGTTTCTAGCCCTGCAGCTTTTTGAAGTGACAAGAAGCACTGTACCCTTGATCATTCTCAGATGTGAAGAGAATCAGTTGTCAGATAACTTGTAATCTCAGTAACTGCTGGATTACAGATATATATAAATAAATATCACTTTATGTTTTCCATTTATATAAGAGACTTGGCTTTCCAAACAACTGATGCACTGTTTTATTTAACAATGAATTTTTGCTTTTCATCTTAAGAATTTAATGGCTCCAGCAGCATGTGTATAGTAGAGGATGGCCAAGTAGGTCATCAATGGGAGGAGAAGCCCTTGGCCCTGTGAAGGTTCTGTGCCCCATTGTAGGGGAATGCCAGGGCCAGTAAGCAGGAGAGGGTGGGGTGGTGAGCAGGGGGAGGGAGAAGGGGGGAGGGAACAGGGGTTTGTTCTTGTTGTTTTTTGGTTTTTTGGGTTTTTGGGGGGTTTTTTTTTTGGTTTTTCGAGACAGGGTTTCTCTGTGTAGCCTTGGCTGTCCTGGAACTCACTCTGTAGACCAGGCTGGCCTCGAACTCAGAAATCTGCCTGCCTCTGCCTCCCACGTGCTGGGATTAAAGGTGTGTGCCACCACCACCTGGCAGTTTTGTTTTTTGTTTTTGGGGTTTTTTTGGAGGGGAAACTGGAAAAGGAGATATCATATAACATGTAAATAAAAAAATTATCTAATAAAAAATTGGAAAAAAAAGAAAAAGAAAAACATTTTAAATACTAAAAAAAGTAAATAAATAAAATAACCAATAAAAATTAAAAATAATAATAAAAAAAATTGTGATATTTTAAAAAAGAATTTAAGAGATTATGTCTTTGTAGTCTATAGAATAAATATGTTAATGTACACTAATTCAAACCACATAAAGTCTGTGTTCAATATAGTCTAACACAATTTGTAAATAAAATATAAGTATGTAAAACCACAACTTTTATATATTAGTTCATATGCAAAATATTACTTGCAACTGAGTAGACCTTATCTACATTGACTATATGTATGTATCGTGACACTTTTTAAAACACTGCTAAAATGGTTAGATTGCAAAGAAAGTTTGTAGAAATTTTAAGTATTTTTCAACAATGAAATAAGTCCCTATACCTAAAAGCCAATCACAGTATTTCATCAAATCCTTCAGTATTTCAAACCTACCGGAGAGACTCAGCCATTCGCCTCAAGTCTTCATTTTGTTGTTTTAAGCGTTCAAGTTTTGCAAGAATCTTGGAGAGTTCTCTGCTTGAGTGATCAGGGTGGTCATTATCTCGAACCAAATGACCACCTATATAAAACAACAAGGTCCCCCAGGCAAAAAGAATGAGCATAATCCAACGCCAGGAACCAGTCCATGCCCGCATTTTCAGAGTTTCAACTCTGTCCTCTATCTTCCTGGAGCTCAAAGAACTGGAAACATTGTACTCTGGTTCTAGTTAGCCACACAAGAAAATAGGTTTCTCCTGTTTCAACACATGATGCTTCAGACAGGTTAATCTCTCTGGTGATCCTGTGGTGACTCTTACAAAGAGGACTTCCTGGTGATGCAGGCAGGAAGCTTCATGGACTCTACATGCTGTGGAAAGAGTAAAAAATGTACTTAAATTTTGAAGATATATAAAACAAGGAAAAATGACATTCATGGACTTCCAGAAAACCTCATGGTATTGATTGGCCAAGAAGCTGAAAGACAACTTTGCTACCTAGTAACAGGTAAAAAGTGAAAACTTTAAATGTGTTTTAAATCAACCACACATTAGAATTCTACCTGATAGCAAATTAGTTCACTCTAAACCTGGAAATCTAAGTGCCATGAAAACTCTTCTTCATTGAAATGTTTTGCAATAACTCTTATATATGGATTAAAATATTATATATTGAATAGTCAACCAAAATCAATTCAACTATGAATTTCAAACTAATGTGTTCATCATCTAAAACAAAATCAAGTTCTCAGTATGACTGAATTGAGTGCTACAAATCCTCATATCCCTCCAACTCAATACTTTGCTGTCATTTCACTATTTAACTTGCAAATTGTCATTTTTAGGATAAATTCTCAAACTGACTTGAACCTTAGGGAAACAAAGGTCATCATAACCATCAATTAGTGGGCAACCATACCAAACATCAAAAGCAAAGGTTCAAATGGATCAGGCTAGACCATTATTTTTTAAATATATTTTAAAATATTAATAATGTCACAGTGAAATCCACTTTTCTATTAATATGACCTAATAAAAAATTCCTAAGTTTCAAAAGAAGGCTAACAACAGTTAGGTCCTTAGACGAGTGTGCATGAGTGTATATTTTAAACTCCAAATGTTCATTTTTATCAGCTTTAATTATGTGTTTTGTTTGTCATTTCTTAACCACTATACTTAAAATTCTCTAAAAAATAAAATTATTCTCCCGAAAGAACATATATGAAAAATCACTTAAAGTTATTAGGCAATTCTAAAGCTATAGAAGAAAAAAATCATATATTGTATGATTCCTGTATAGTTCCTATAAGCGGAGGGGTGGTAAAAAAAAAAAGTTTATATATATAAGCATATATACATAAAATATATGACTACCAACTAAATTGTCATTGGAAAATTAAATAGAAAGTTGAAGAACAGAGATCCCAAAACTCATGAGTATAGAACTATTTATTTATCTTCTTCTGAACCTCAATTTTTTACTGATTTTATACAACCAAAAACTCAAAGAGAAGGAATTACCTCAAAAGGATGTCCTAGAAACACCATTTATTCTGATTTCAGCTAAAATATAGAATGAGGGAGGCATATTCACTGACTAATGTTGGAAAGCAAAATTCAAGAACCACTAATTCCAATGACTATTTTAATGTTTAACTACTACTGTAATAAATTCTTTTATGTCTACCAAGAATACTTCGTGTTGTTGTTGAACTCCTTATTTTCCCTTTCTCAAAACCCTGAACCTCTTAAGTCTCAGGTATACCATCTATCAATCAAAGACTAAAGCCTATTTAATAGCTCAGATTGTTTACCACTCTAGAGGTGGTGGGATCTGGAAGAATGGAGCTGATAAATGAGATGGGCTAAGGGCTCAAACAATAGCTAACTTTATTCAGAGCATCAGACACTTTATACTCTGAGAGTTAAAAAGAGTCATTTGAGAAAAGTATACAATCACAAAAACAACCAGCACGTAGCAAAAATGTTTTTCCACAGGGGAATATAAACAAATAACAATAGCCAGTTATAATGAATAATCTGGAGTAAACTCATTCCTATTCACTAGATCTGGGAGTGACCCCCCCCAAAAAAAAAAATCTGTTTTCTTGGAGTTTTCTCACAAGAACTCCAAATTCCCCTTGCAGGATTCCACTCTTGGACAGTGTTCTGACCCAGGTGAAGGACCAGTTAGAAAGGTCTACTTTTCCACATATAAAGAAACAATGCAGACACTCAGGGCTTCCTAATTAAAATAAAACTCTAGTCTGGAAGCATAAGCAATGGATTCAATTTAATAAGTAACTAAAATTGAAGAATGGATATCTGAGTAATAGTTTGCTATGACAACTTATAGAGCACTGAAAAATTCTATCAGACTGAAGTTATTTCCAAGATATTAGGAGATTAGAAAGAGATATAAATACATAGACAAAGAAATTACAACTTTATGTTTTCCTCCATAAACAAAGAAACCTAGACTACTATGATAGACAAAAAGAAACAAAACTTCCAAAAAGGAATAATTTAAGTAACAAGGCATAACAAAATAGGTGAAATATTTTACTTGCAATTACAATGTAAATTATCACAATTATCCAAAGATATGATTTTAACAGTGAAGTACAGAAACATACTTTTTGTACAAATTACATTAAAATTTCAAAAAGTAGTATTCAAAATATCCAAGGTATTAAATTACTATACTTGCAACAAGACTGAGACTATAAGCTATAAAATAAATTATTATAAAAGTAAACATGAGCTTATTCTTAATATTGTTAATATTATCTTAACTCTGTTTTTGAGAAATTGTTTCTAGAATTTTAGAGTTCTTAACAAGTATTTTTAAATGGAATCAACAAAAGCAAACCAAGTTGAAAACTGAGTAGTTTCCTATGTAGTTTCTCTCATCATGGTTTAAAAGAGCTATTTACTCTTTCCCCCCATCTGCTAACCACAGTGAAAGACTAGTTGCTTTCTTGTCATGTTTAAACCATTAACTGTCAAAATATAAACACCATAAACTTGGTAACTTTATTCACTGTTGTCTCCCAAGCCCTTCCAGGAGTATTTGGCACTTAGTAACCAGGAATGAAAACTTGTCAACAAGTGAATGCAGTGCAGGACCTCACATGATATATGAAGAAACTGAACACACCAGCTACAACTACATTTGTATCACACTTTACACAGCAAATTTGAAAGCAGATAGCACCATTATAAGCAAAAGGGATTGAAAATAAAATCACTGTGTCTCTTCAAAGTAACTAAGACAAGCCCTATGATAAATGAGCAAAACCTTGACAAAATTTTCTCCAAGTGGGTTGTTTTCTTTTCGTTTATGATCTTACTCCTATCTAGAACCCTATAATACTCTTCTTGGACAAAATGTTAAATAAACCAAAATATGGTAGGCTTCCCTCTGCCAATGTATTTGATTAATAATACTGATTTCTAAAGGGATAAAGATTTGTCAATGATTTATTTCTTCTACTTAAAAAACTAGGTTATTTTTATTTTTGTTTCTTGAACAATAAAAATACAAGTAACTTTTTACTGAGTATTTTCCTAAATCTGGGAGCTATAGTGCAATATCAATAAGATCAAGAGTTTAAAAAGAACTGTTATAAGGCCTAAATGAGGTTAATCATGTGTAAAGTATTATTCACACTGCTCAGCAAAGAAGTACTCAATAACTTAAAAGTAAGCTAATGTATTTGGTTTTTAATGAGCAAAGGAAAGATAATATTAACTAGACTTTAGAAAATGCTTTACAGTGTTTGAAAAACTTTTATGCATATTATCACATAATATTCACAATTACTAGAGTCTATAGAATATCATTCCAATTTTATAGTTGGGTAAGCTGTCCACATGTTTTATTATTTTTTTAAGATTTATCTTATTTATTATATGTAAATACACTGTAGCTGTCTTCAGATACCAGAAGAGGGAATCAGGTCTTGTTACAGATGGTTGTGAGTCACCATGTGGTTGCTGGGAATTGAACTCATGACCTTCTAAAGAACAGTCAGTGCTCTTAACCACTGAGCCATCTCTCCAGCCCTGTACATATGTTTTACAACCCATGACAGTTCTTCATACTACATTTATGTTACCAATTAAATATATATGCACACAAGTGTATATGTGCACATAAAAATTAGAACAATTGTAAATGTACACATTTCATTTCATTTTATTAAAAGTATCACTTTACATGTGTGTGTGAACAGGAGGAGGCCAATAACTGATAATGTGTATCCTCCTCAGTCACTCTCGACCTTATTTTGTGTGTGTGGATTTGTGTTGAATTTGTGTCATGTGTGCTTGTGTGTGTGTGTGTGTGTGTGTGTGTGTGTTTATGAGTATGTGTATATGTATACATGTACATGTATGCACTTGCCTATGCAGGCATGTGGTGAGGTCAGAGGCTGATCAGGATGTTTTCCTCAATCTCTACCAATTCTCTGCCTTAATTTTTGAGACAAGATTTCTAATCAAACCTTGAATTTGATAAATTGGCTAGATTGGCTATGGGAGAGTCTCTGGAATCTGCCAATCTTTGCACCCCAGTAGGTTATAACCACTCAAAGATACACCTCAGATTTTAAATAGATACTAATGATATGAACTCAGGTCCTAATGCTGACACAGCAAGTGCCTAACTCAATGAGCTACCTCTTCAACCATAAGAGCACCACTTTAAACTGTTTTCATTTATTTAGAGCCAAAGGTATAGAAGACCATTTCACTGAACTAATGATTTTTTTCCATTTGAAATTTTCAATCCAGCTCATCACATGAAATTAACTAAGGAAGCATTCTAGTTTGTTTTAATTCAAAGAATTGTAATAATAAAATTTACAATCATTCCATCTTCTCTGAAAAAAGGTTAAGATAATAGCAAAGTTGAGCAGTTGTTATTTGCTATTTAAAGCACTGGTTATTTGAGTTGACTCCATTGTTTTTAAAATGTGTAAAAAATAATTTACATTAGTGATTAAGTAGAAATTAATTGCAGAATAAATTCTTTTCATTAAAAGAATGATAGGCATGGCACATGCTTGCATTCCAACATTGGGAGGCTGGAAGAAGAGGGTCACAAACTACAGGCCACCCTAGCTTACGTGGCTAGATCTTGTCTTACTGGAGTCCCATTATGGGGAGATAGGGTCAGAAGGATCTAGAACTAAAGGTCATGCTCAACTACAGGGTGAATATAAAGCCAGCCAGTGATATAAGACTGTCTCAAAACAAATAAACCAATTCAGTGGGGAGAAGAATGGAGACAGAGAGGAAGAGAACAGGGAAGGGGGAAACTAAGATAATACAGTGGAAAACATCTGTCCTTTAAACACAAAATGCAACTGAGAAACAATAAAAACTAATTTGCTGAAAAATGTAATAATAGAATCTAATTCCCTATAAACTAATAAAAAATGTAATAAAATCACATAATTTAGGCATTTAATAAATGTCTATTTTCATTAATGGCATTTTCAATTATTAACAAAATTCAATTAATGAAGTGGGGGCAGTTTAAACTTTCTCTTAAATTATTTTCAACTTTTTAAGCATATTTACTGCTACAAAAGGTCCTTATAAAGCACACAGGTAAATCATTTTATTCCCAATCCATATCTCTGTATAACCATTATTTTCTCTTTCCTGTCAATTTTCTCTCTCACTGACAAACACTAATTTGATTTACTGGCACTTACACATCTTGCCAGCACTGAAGAACATTGCTGCTTGGCTTAGCCCAAACACATTCTCTTCTGCCTAATTTCATATTTAGTGATACATTCTCAACTATTTCACCCCAATTTACACTGCCACTGCTTTATGACTAGTGGAAGAGATAGACGAAGAACTAGTAATAATAAATGTATTCCACTTCACAGCATCTCAAGAGCCAGAATTTAAAAAAAAGTCATGCAGCATACTACCATAATTGTGTCAATTCTTATGATCAGATGTTTAAAATTATTTCAGAGACACTCTTATATTTATTGTTTTTGATAAAAGACAATTTTGGTTTTGTTATATTAAATTCAAGAAGGGAAAAAGAGAGAAGGGGAAGAAAGGAATTAAACCAATCACGGCAGTACTCTTCAGTGAGGCACAGAACAATCTAAACAAGAACAGTCATTATAAATCATTAGAGTTACATTGACCTTAATGTACTGAATCAGATAACTAATAATTACTATTAGGTCAAAAGCAGATAAAATAATTTACAGCTACATGTATAAAAATAATGGAAATATTACTAAAATAAATTTAATTTAGGGATCATCTTAAAATCAATTTTTATGTGGCATTTGTACTCAATTCATAATAAGCCAGATCTATCATTTGCTAAGAACATCATTCTCCCACTTAAAAAAAAGTTTGTAGACCTTTATTTCTTACCTATAAGGAAATAAGAATGCTCAAAAATTACTTTCCAGCCAGAGATAGTGGCATGTGCCTTTAATTCCACCACTCAGGACACAGAAGCTGGTGAATTTCTGTGACTAGCCTTGTCTACCCAGTAGATTCCAGGCCAGCCAGAACTACACACTGAGACTATATCTCAAAGAAACAAATAAGAAATAATACTTTCCAGATGTAAGCAATTATGTATCTGACACTGAATAGACAACTGAAAAGTGATCTCTAAAGAAGGAAGACAAAACAAGTGAGCCCCATAATAGCCTGGGACTGCTTCATTGTTTTGAGCACTGAAATATGTAGAAGAGGAAACCCAAGTAGAAGCCAGTAGTGTTACTGAGTTACAAGGACAGATCAGAATTCATGAAAACCAAGGAAACAAGAAATGTTGGAAAATGGCTCACTTTAGAGTGAAAGGGACATGAAGATCTGTGTTTTCAAAGAAGCACTTTAAATTACCTGAAATCAAGTCCACACATACACAAAACTAAAGACTCTTAAAATAAAACCTAGAAAAATAATTTAAGGTAGAAAAGTAATCTAGTACTAACGGTTAAAAATTCCTGTGTTCCCAAAGGACCAGGAAGTATTTAAGTTCTCACAAGAGTCTCATCCCTGAATCCTTTGAAGCATGCAGTAGAGATACATCTCCCCACGTGGTCAATCAGTCCTCATGAGGCTACATCTTGAGACACACAACTCAGAGAAGCAACCTTTGAAGATGGTGGTACCTAGGAGAACAAGGTGCTGCAGGGCTACCATCACTAAGAATAAAGATAGAAGAGGTTTTGTTGTTACAGTGCTAATAATAAGAACATGCATGAATAAATCAAGTGTGTGTGAGAGAGACAGGTGGGGGGAGAGGGAGAGAGAGAGAGAGAGAGAATATGAATTAGGAATGGCGTCGCCAGGCGGTGGTGGCGCATGCCTTTAATCCCAACACTTGGGAGGCAGAGGCAGGTGGATTTCTGAGTTCGAGGCCAGCCTGGTCTACAGAGTGAGTTCCAGGACAGCCACGGCTACACAGAGAAACCCTGTCTCAAAAAACAAAACAAACAAACAAAAAAAAAGAATGGCATGAACAGGACAGTGGTCAAGCCTGACGCAGTAATGCAGGCACATCTACAATCTCCAGCACCTAAGAGCTGAGGCAAAAAGAAAGTTCAAGGCCAGCTAGGCTATGAAGTGAGGCCTGGTTTTATTCCAGAATGGACTTTGTACTCTATGCAAGACTTTGGACCTACCGGAAACACACTTTAGTATTTTCTTATTATAAAATGTTTTGAACACAATGAATTTTAAAACAACAGTAGTGTATGGCAATTCATTTTAAAAGGAAATCAATATTTAACAAAATTATTTATTCTCTATTATATAAATAACCTCATTCTTAAAATTGATGACAAAATGAAGTACTACATCACCCAGGTCTAAAATGACCATATTCGGTGATATAGACACACTCACGGTAGTGAGAGTGATGATGATGACGACGATGACGACGACGACAATGATGGTGGCGATGATGGTAAGAATGATATAAAAATAAAGAGATCTAGAGCCACCTTCCAATATTTGCAGTCTGTTGTCCTTGCTTAATATGCTCACATTTGAGATCTTATGAAATTAAGGCACTTATCACTAAATAGCTAGATTTTTAAAAAAAATAAGAATGGGGAAGAAGAGGATCTCAAAATTTGTATATCAGAATTCAAACACCTATAGGTCTAAAAAAAATAAAATTTACATTTTGTAGTAAAATAAAACTTATTTTTATTTAAATAATACTCACCATTTTAAAGTAATATTTTAAAAACTAAACAGTTTGAAGGAGTTTAGAGAAGGAAGATCAAAAGAAAAGCCGAGACAAGTGGAAGGTGAAAACGTTTATAAAGATCGAAAGAGTAACATGCAAGAGTTGCAGCAAGTTCAAGTCTTCAGGAACAAGAGGCTCAGACTCCTGGCTGAGGGCCACAAAACTGGCCTCTGCCGAGGTATAAAAGTCCCAATACCAGGATGGTAAGGGGATTGGGGGCTAAGTAGGGCTAAGGGTCCTAACAAGCCAGTAACCTAACACTAGAAAGACCCACTTGTCACTGCTTCTTCCTGTCCACTGCCAAGGCCCTCCAACCACTGAAGGGATCAAGAGCTGCTGCTGCTAGAGACAAGCCTTCACACAATCTCTTCAACTACCCTCAATTCCTGTTCAGGTAAGGCAGAGAGGCTTCACCCAGCTAGTGGTGGCATAACCACATAGCCAGATGACCTTGTACTCTCTAGACTCGAGCTCAGACTCTCACCAGCTACAGAATGTACCTCACACTCAGCTTCCTACAATGCTTTTACTCTCTAGCATTTCTCTCTAGTTTGTCTTCAGATTGTCCATCTCTCTCTCTCTCCTAAGCATTATCCACTGTTCGTATATGTTTACTTTTGCCACTGCAGTCCTTGACACAGTAATCATATTTGTTTTAAATTCAGAGTGGTCCTGACATCACTGCAGAGAGTGGTTCTCACATTTGTTCTTTCTTTATTAAACTGTGGGTTGATGAGAGTAACGCACATGTTAGCATCTCGTAATTTTGAGCCCAAGTACTTCCTGGTATACTATGTAGAAGAAACTGTAAAAGAGGCCTTTAGTTCCTGTCAAAGTGTGTAAAGAGGGACCATATTCTATGAGCAGGCTTCAATCTCCAACGGCACCTGTACCCAAAAATGAGCTCCACTAGTGCGTCTCAGCTTCCCTCTGTCTCTTGGGAAAACAGTGGCTGAAACAGAATTTGGAGCTTCCCTTCTCCAAGGTCAAGGAGGTTATGGTTAAAAAGAAAAAAAAAAAAAAAAAGAAAGAAAGAAAGAAAGAAAGAAAGACAGACAGACATATGAGTACACTGTAGTCTTCAGACACACCAGAAGAGGACACCAGACCCCATTACAGATGGTTGTGAGCCACCATATGGTTTCTGGGAATTGAACTCAGGACCTCTGAAAGAACAGCCAGTGCTCTTAACAGTGAAGCCATTTCTACAGCCCTGATTTTTTTTTTCCTTGAAGACAAACCTTGTTAAGAACAGAATTCTCTGGGATATTTCAAAAATGATTACTTTTCTCCTCTCCAGCTGTAAGAATTTGGATTTTTTTTCTCCCAGGCTGATATTAACTAAAAGTAACTGGTTGAACTCCTGGAGAAAAAGGACCAGAAGTACAGGGGTCCCCTCTGAAGTTTCTGCCTCTCCAACTTGTCCAAGCCAGCCTTCCAGTAATTCTTATAGTTCAGTTTTACTGCACTGTTTCTTAAGCCAAAAATAAGAATTATGGTTCCTGAGAAGACTTCCCTTCACCCTCAATTTCTACTACTGAGTTATAGTTCTCTGTATATGTCTGTTTCCAATTTTGGAAGCAACAGTTTGCCTGTGACAGCCTTTCTCTAACTTAAAAACCTATTTCTAAATGTCTGAGTTTTTTGTTGTGTTGTGCTGGTGGTGGCTGTCTGTGTGGTACTGATGGTTGTGGTTGTTGTGTTGTGGTGGTGGCTGTCTGTGTGGTGCTGATGGTTGTGGTTGTGGTGGTGG
>JADRCD010138378.1:0-19126 GCA_019843815.1 Montemys delectorum | reverse complement strand
TATATATATATATATAGACCAGGCTAGCCTCAAATTCTGCCTGCCTCCCTCTTCTGAGAACGGGATTAAAGGCATGCACCATCACTGCCTGGCAGGAACAGCTAAATTCTAACAGGGAAAACAGTAGTGAGAATTCACGGAAAGTAAGCTAAACTTCACATGTATCACTGGTTTAATAATAGTATATACAGAGTGCTTGCAACTTGTTGGACATTCTTCTGAGAGCTTTGCATATACAGAAAGACCTGACTCTGACTTATTACAACCTGCAAATGAAGCTGGGCGGTAATGATGCACGCTTTTAATCCCAGCACTTGGGAGGCAGAAGCAGGTGGATTTCTGAGTTCGAGGCCAGCCTGGTCGACAGAGTGAGTTCCAGGACAGCCAGGGATACACAGAGAAACCCTGTCTTGAAAAAAAAAAAAAAAAAAACCCAAACAAACAAACAAACAAAAAAAAAAGAAAGAAAGAAAGAAAGAAAGAAAGAGAAGAAAAGTGTCTTGGCACTTTGCTGAGGCAGGAGTATAAATCAGAACTTAGGCGAGGGAACAGGAGGGAAGCCCTTAGTGAGCAAAGACGTCCTCCTGGAGGTCACAGCACCACAGCACCGTGGCCATCACAGCCTCTCACAGCAGAAGACTTCTACAGCAGAGCTGGGTGTAAAGAGAGAGGCAGGGTGAGGTTCTGGTCCCACTTGGCAGGCATGTTTAGCTTTGGTCCAAGTGTGGCTACCACTCTCAGAACAAGAGAGGCAACATCTTAGAAATCTCTTGCCAGGATAAAAACAGTTCAAGTGAGCAGCTTAGAGCAGCTGGGGACAGAGTCAGAATCCTCAAGGGCCCATCTGTAGTGAGTGGTGCCTTCTGTTTTGAGCATGTGGCAGGCAGGCACACGCGCACGTGCGCACGCGCACACACACACACACACACACACACACACACACACACACACCCCTCCAGGTCTCTTACACAGGACATCAGTTAGGGCCACAATGGGACAGGATAGATACTGAGCGTGAGGAAGAGGGGGAGCCCATCTATGTGTCAGGTGAACCAGGGAGGGCTTCTTGGAGGAAGAATCACGCCAGGTTTTATCTTTGAAGGCCTGAATCCAGAACTATTTCACGGGTGATTTGGCATTATGGCCTAACCCCTACCCACAACATCCATTCCCAAGCAGGGCCTCTTCTGCTTGACTCTGTTTCCTGGAGGGCCCTCCCACTCTCAGCTGCTTCAGTTCTGGCGCTCTTCAGAGCTCATACTCTACCTCCTCTGGGCTGCCTCCATCTACTCCACGCTCCAGCCCCCTCTTACATGGCAACACAGCTGTGACGTGCTCTACCCACTATCAACATGCCCTGCGTGGCTTTTCTATGCCCCCACTCCTGGCGGACTGCCTTTCAGTTCTCCGAGTTCAGAGAATGGTGTTGACGCCGCACGCTCCTCTTCTGCACTGGGAGTGAGTCTGGCTCAGATACGGCAGAGGATGACGGCAGACACAGCCCACAGGTTGTCTAGGAAGGAGTCTTAGACCAACCAGTTCAGACACTGAAAAGCCTTTAGCTTGGGCCTCACATGTGGCGGACCTGTTCTTAGTGTCTTTCGGTGTAGAGATCCTGTGCTCAAGTCTGTCGGAGACCACTCTTGCTCTCCACCCTTAATCCTAACTCCCGCCCTTCAGCCCCAGGTCAGCCTGCCAAAGGCAGCAGGGACCCGTGTTAGGCCTGTGCAAGCTCTCAGGAGGAACCACAACAGGCTGGGGCAGGATGGGGAGAGAGCACAGGTTCTCTCTGGAGCCAGGACCCACCCTCCGCAGAGGACTTGTTCCTGCCTCTAGCCTGGTCTCTAGCACACATGGTGCCCACAGACAGGCAGAGCACACTCCGCTTATGTTTTTAGGCAGGGAGCCAACCTGACTCTTTTTTGGTTGTGGAATCTTAATTCTATTAAGAGCAACACCTCAGTGCCTCAGGCTTTTATCTATAGCCATTCTGCTACCTCCCCTCAGGCCTCTACTATAGTCATTCTGCTACCTCCCCTCAGGCCTCTATAGCCACTCTGCTACCTCCCTGCCTCCACTCTGGTTTTTGCCAAGCATCTCACCTCTGCACCCTCAGCTTTCCCTCCAGCTTGTTTTACATCCTGCCTGGGTCCTGAATTCCTCAAAACCTAAGTTATTGTTATGATGCTTGATGGAGATCTTAGGCATGGGAAGTCAGGGGCCACCCAGAGAGGCTAGAGAGCCCAAAGCTTGGAGCAGCTTCTCGGTCATCTCCTTACTGTCCCCCCACCCCCTCCTGGCCTTTGTAAGGCTAGGGAGTAGCCTGGCCAGCTCACACCTCTTCCTCTTTCCTCTCATGGTCCCTACTTCTCCTTTCTAGGAGGCCTGGGCCAACTTGTGGGGGGGTGTTCTTTGGGGGCAAATTGGGGGAGGTCAGGTCCAGGCCGGGCTGGCTGGTCAGTCCTGTGACTCGTGGGCCTGGAGAATTCCCCCTTCTCTCCCAGCCAGGCTTCCTCACAAAGCCCCCATTGTCCAGGAAAATCATGCCATTGTTTCCTGCCTGATCCCCCCCCAAGCCCAGGGACTCCCCCCACCCCAATCCCACAGACAGCAACTCGGGCCTAGGACTGGGTCTGTGAAGTTGGATGCCAGGCTCAGAGCTGAGGGCACCTTGCCTGCCCTTCAGCACCACCGAGACTCTGAGAGGGAAACAGGGGAACTAGGGCCTGGGGGGGGGGGGGGCACAATCCCTGGCTCCTTCCTCTCCCGAAACCCCTCCACCCCCAGCTCTTTCCTCCCTTGCAGGCAGCTGGGCCAGGGAGGGAACAGGGCTGGAGCTGGGGCAGGAAGCCAGTCCAGGGGCAGCAGGAAACACAGGAAGCGGTGTGGAGGGTGGGGAGCAGGGGCCTGGACTATTGTTCCATTTTTTTCTGGAAAGAGAAGGGAGGAAAAACAGAAGACAGGAGCCATGCCCCCCCCCCACCTTCGGGGAATCCCCCTCAGGCTAGTAGATGGATTATGTGGGGGTCCCTATATGCCTTGAGCCCACCCATTCTGCTCTTAGATGATGGGGTGCTCAACTGGCAAGGATGTAGGGGTCCCTGTATGCCTCGGGCCTACCCATTCTGCTCTTAGATGATGGGGTGCTCAATTGGCAAGGACTGGGTCTCCCTGGGTCTGCTGCTGCTCTCCTCTGGCCCCTGCTTTACAGGAGCCAAGGCCAAGAGGCTCAAAATGTCCACGCTGATGCCCCCTAAGACTCCCTACACTCTTCTCCAGGCATCCTATGCAGCACCACTTCCACTATATTTCCTACTGCTCCCAGCCTGTGCCCTCTGCTTCAGCAGACCCAGGTCCTGGTGTCTCCACATTGCTGGACTCTGCCTCTGAGCCTGCACTGTGGTCAGGCCCTGCCCAGACACCCACCCAACCAAGTACTTCACTAAGTGCTGCCTGTTTTTGACTGGCTTGAAGCCTGCCCACTTCAGGAAGCTGTCTGAATCTGTCACCAATTTTTCCTGGGCCTATGACAGGCAGCAAATGAGAGTCCGAGATAGTGAGAGATGGAGTCTCCCTTCCTATCTGCATCCCTGGCTGGGGGACCCACTGCTTGCTGGGCATCCTGAGTCAGGGCTTCGGAAGCTGCTCTGGCCTCATCGTTCCCGTTCTAGGAAGGCTGAAACTGGGGTTCTGAGTTAAAGTAATCAGCTGGAGAACATGTAGTCAGGAAAGAGTGGGATGGCCTAGCCTTGGTCTGCAAGCAGCGGGGAGGGTCTTCCCTTCTGAGATCTCTGTCCTGAAGGGGCTGCCTAAGGGAAAGGGAGAGCGGCAGCACCATGTTTATAAATGTCAGGGAAGGGGAAGACTGGAGGAGCAGCTTCCAGACCTCCCTCAGGTGGTGACCGTGGTAGAGCAGGGTGCTGAAGGCCCACCTGAGAGAGCTCAGTTTTTAAAACCTGTTGAAACTTCAGCTAAAGGCTGGCACAAGGGACTTCTAGGACAGAGGTAGAACTCTGCCAGGTTCCTGGGATGCCTGTTTTGAGGCCACTGATACTCCTCTCAGGAAGGAGCTTGTGCCTCCAGCATCTCCCTAAGCAGGCTTAGCTGAGCTAGGAGATGTGTGCATCTGGGCTTTGGCTCCGCGATTCATACCCCTTGAAACTCACTGTTGTTGGACTTCAGGTCTCGGTGTATCACAGGCACCAGAGCCTCGCAATGCAGGTAGTGCATCCCTCGGGCAATCTGCACAGCCCAGTTGACCAGCACATGGGGGGGCACACGCCGACCAGCCAGGGCACGGCTAAGAGGCCCACCAGCTGCATACTCCATCACCAGGCAAAGGTTTGGCTCCTCCAGGCACACAGCTTTGAGGGCAATGATGTTGGGATGTGCCAGCATGGCAAAAAGCCGGGCCTCCTGTCGAACACTCTCAGCGGTTACACTGATGTCCTCATCAGGGTCCTGCCGGGCTGCCTTCACAGCCACCAGCTCCCCTCGCCAGCTGCCACGGTAGACCTTGCCGAAGCCACCGATGCCGATCACCTCCTCCAGTCGCAGCTCCTGGAAGCTGGCCACCTCACAGGGGGGTGGGCCTCCACCCCGAGATACATAGTTGGATGGAAAAATGCCCACCTGGCCACCCACCTGGCCCGCCCACCAGCCCTCATCTCCTGAGATGGCTGCATCCCTGGACAGCACCTCCACACGGTCGCCCTTCCTCAGGGCTAGTTCGTCCTGCCCATTGGGCTCATAGTCGAACAGGGCTGTCCAGACTGGATTGGCATAAGCTGCTGTTGCCTTCGGGGACCCCTCCGGCCGGACTCCACCAGTACCCCCGCCGCCCCCACTGCCACTGCCGTTCCATGACCCCAGCGGGCTCTTGAGGAAGAGGTTCTTCAAGGGCTCCATGGCAGGGAGCCGGCGTTGGAATGTGTGGGGGACCTTCTTCGGGTGCCCGTGGTATCCACCCCCGCTGGCTTGTGAAGCCCTAGTGCCGGAACCTGGGCATCCGGGCCCTGGCCCTCAGCCCCAGACCCACGCCTCTCTGGGGAGCCAGGAGTGTCGCCTCCCGGCCCCCCGCATCTCGGGCTTCTGGAGGGCACCAAGGGCAGTGTGGTCAGGCTGGAGGGGTGGGGCCCACTGGCCTCCGGCGCCTCACCATGGCTGAATTGGAGCGGCAGAGAGTCCCTCAGTCCCGAAGTAGTCCTGGGAACCTGGCTCCAGCGCCCGCCTACTGCAAGGTGGGGCCTGCCAGGGTCAGCGCCTGGACTCTGGTTGTCTTCAGGCACAAGAGGTAAGAGAAAGTCCCCAATTGAGCCGAAGCTACCTCTTCTCGGGCTAGTGCCTTTGGCCCCGACAGCTCCGACCCGGTTCCCTTCTTCCTCCTCCCTTTGTACTTTGGCCCCGGGGGCGGGAGGCAGAGGTGGAGGGTGGAGTTTCACTTTTTTCCGCTCTTCTCCCTCCTGCAGGAAACAGCATCAGATGACGCGGGCGGGTTGCACCGCTCCCCTCCCGGAGGCTCCCGGCAGCTGTGCACGGGAGTTCCCGGGGAGGTTGGCTAAGAGAGGTAGAAGGCGGGCAAGGTAGTTCCTCCCGCCTCTCCCGCCTCCCCCGCCCCCAAACACACCATCACAGCTCTAAGCTGGTGCTCCGCTGCTCCGGGTCGAAGTGGATCTCTGCAAAGACAGAGAAGAATCCTTGCGTCTGAATTCTCATCAGCAAAATCACCCTTGTGGTTGCCTCAAAACCCAAATCTGGTCTTGGCTACGAAGTTACAGAACTCTTTAAGCTTCGGTCTTTTCATATATGAACTAAGATACCTTGCTTTTCAGTGCTAGAAGGGGATGTGAATAGAGAAGTTTGGAACTTCAGAATTGGCTTACAATTGAACCTCTTGGAACCATTTAAAATTATCTTCCTTTCACCTGAGAGGCAGTCCACTTTTTCGTGTCCTTTGCCCAAGAGGCAAAAACGTGAAACTGTTGTTCAGAATTTTGTCCGGGATTAGATTCAGAGTTGAAGGGCTTTCAACAACCTCTTCGTTAGTTCATCTCTTGTCTTGTGTCTGTCACTTTAAGAAGCCTATGTCATCCTGTTCTACTACTCAGGCCTGATCAGGATCCATCTCTGCTCCGGCTAAGATCTGACCCGGAAGTAGAGGCGTAAGCTAAGCGACGACCATGACTTACGGTCTAGCACTAGGATTTACGGTCTAGCACTAGAAGAGGCGGCCCAAGTCGGGGGTGTGACCCGGTAACGCAAACTGGAAGTAGCCGTGAGGAGTCCCAGCCTCCAGCTTTTCCCCGCCTCCAGTAGCACATAGGAAAAGCTTTGCGCCATTCATTAAGTCGTTACCCAATGGCTACTCATCCGGGCGTGCTCATAGGCCAAATCACTTCCCATTTTTGGTCTCTCTAGAATTTGCGCGCGCGCCTAAGACATCTCTGCATCCCGTCACTGCTCTACTTCTCTGCGCTTGCGCACTCTTGCCGCCAGGTTTTCCTTTTCCGGGTCCCAACAGGTTCTCACGGGCGCATGCGCCAGTGCAGGCTGGCAGCTCGCGGCTCCTTCTTCCGGCCTCCCCTTTGCGCCGGCACCGGTAGAAGCGGGGCGAACGCAGAGCCCCAAGCGAGTGACCTGCGACCCCGGAAGTGGACTTCAGGGTCCCAAGGATTTCTCCGGTCCGGAGCCAGGGGACCTATCACTGGCACTCCGAGAGCACCTATTCCACGCCCACCTCTGGATGCCGCCGACGGGTGCCCAGCCCTTGCCCTGCGCCTGCTTTCAGGCTCGGCCCTTTACAACAGTTCTGGGCCACCGGAGGGGGCCCAGGCCCCGCCTCTGATGCAGTCCCACCCCAGGATCCCGGCCTGATCCGCTGACTGCCAGGGCCGGCCCCGCCCCCTGCCTGTGCCCTCGCCCTACCAATCCCCTCCCCCGTTGGGGGAGGCCATGGCGTGAAATCTAAGTCGTACCCCGGGACCCTCGGGCACCAGCGGGGCATGGGCCGGGGGCCGCCCCCATGAGGGTCCCGGGAGGAGGGCGTGCGCAGCAGCGGCTGGGCCATGGGGTCTCAGGTGTTGCAGATCCTGCGCCAGGGGGTGTGGGCCTCGCTCACTGGCGGTTGGTTCTTCGATCCGCATCAGAGCACCTTCTCCAACTGTTTCCATCTCTATGTCTGGATCTTCTTGCTCATCTTTCCCTTCTTGCTGTACATGGTGAGAGGCTGCCACCACCTGTAACTACAGCTAGAGGGAGGGCAGCCTGGAGGGATGGGCATCTTGAGTCCATGGGGTGTGGAGTGAGGCGAGTTTGGTTTTATATAGAGGGAAGACCAAGTCTTTTCTATATGGGGTGACCTTGAGCGCCTCATTTAATCTATCCGGTTAAAGAGGGCTGCCGGTAACAGGGGTCTTTGTACTGTTGCTTGAAGGGGTGATGATGTTTTGTACAGTGGTGGCGGGTCCAACTTAACTGTCATCTCCAGGTCCTGCCCCCCAGCCTGATGGTGGCTGGAGTGTACTGCCTGGTGGTAGCTGTCATCTTTGCCACCATCAAGACTGTCAACTATCGCCTGCATGCCATGTTCGACCAGGGCGAGATTGTGGAGAAACGCAACTCTACCATGGGGGAGCAGGAAGAAGAGGCTGCTCAGGGGGAGAGCAGTCTTCCCAGGTGAGCAGGGCATTGGCTACTTCAGGGATTGTTGTCTCTCTGTGCTTGTGGTTGTGTCTGTGTCTTGGATAGAGAAGGCTGAAGGAACACTGGCTCGAAGTACTTCCTGTTGCCAGGGTTAGAGCAGTAGAAGGGACCTCGAGGAGGAAGGGGTGGGTGTAAGGAAGGTGAGTAGAAACAGTAAAGAGAGATTAGCTGAGAGCCTCTGCTTGCAGGGACCCTGGTGTGGAGATGACAGTGTTCCGGAAAGTGAGTTCTACACCCCCTGTACGCTGCAGTTCCCAGCATTCTGTGTTTGGCTTCAACCAGGTTTCGGTAAGTAGGCCCAACCTTAGGCTTCCCTCACTGCTGTCCTGGGAGTCAGCCCCTGTTGTGGGCCTGTTCCAAGCCTGC
Organism: Montemys delectorum; assembly: GCA_019843815.1. Lineage (NCBI taxonomy): Eukaryota > Metazoa > Chordata > Mammalia > Rodentia > Muridae > Montemys > Montemys delectorum. The sequence goes on along the minus strand of JADRCD010138378.1, from coordinate 11,059 downwards.
TTCTGGCTCTGCTTGTGCATTTGTACTCTCTCCTCTATCTTATCAGGAATTGCTGCCCCGGATGGAGGATTCCGGGCCCCTCAGAGGTAGGTGGCTGCTATTCTGGGCTGCATGGTAGTGGTGTGGAACAGGATGGCGCAAGAGGACCCCAGGGTCATTGTGACAACTCTGGTGATATGGTTATAGACATCAAGGAGCTGGTTCGGGAGCAGGGCAGCAACAACGTGATTGTGACCTCTGCTGATCGGGAGATGCTGAAGCTCAGCTCCCAGGAGAAACTGAGTGAGTGAGCAGGGGTCTGGCAGGAAGAGCAGGGGTCTTAGGATTACATCGTCCCAAATGTGGCTCCATTGCTGTGCTCCTGGGTGGGAGCACCTTGGTGTTCCTCTTGTGCCCATACCCTTGATGAGAAATGGAGGTTGTGAGATCCCCTTAAGCCAGTTTGCGTTGCCACATGCCCTTCTCTCATCTCGTCTTTCTTTCTTCTAACAGTTGGAGACCTTCCCCAGACACCCCCAGGGGTTGTCCCAGACCCCTCTCTCCCCAGTACGGATTCTTCTGAGCGTTCTCCCATGGCTGGAGATGGTGTTCCCTGGGGTGGGAGCAGTGTGGCTGACACTCCCATGAGCCCTTTACTGAAAGGGAGCCTCAGCCAGGAGCTAAGCAAGAGCTTTCTGACCCTGACCCGGCCTGACCGGGCCCTAGTGAGGACCAGTAGTCGGCGGGAACAATGTCGGGCAACTGGAGGCTACCAGCCCCTGGACCGGAGGGGCTCAGGTGACCCCACGCCCCAGAAAGCCGGCTCTTCAGATTCCTGCTTCAGTGGCACTGACAGGGAGACTCTGAGCAGCTTCAAGAGTGAGAAGACTAACTCTACGCACCTGGACAGTCCCCCCGGTGGGCATGCCCCTGAGGGCAGCGACACAGACCCTCCTTCTGAGGCTGAGCTGCCTGCCTCCCCAGATGCTGGGGTCCCCTCAGATGATACACTTCGCTCCTTTGACACAGTCATTGGAGCAGGGACACCACCGGGCCAAACTGAGCCGCTCCTGGTTGTGCGGCCCAAGGACTTGGCCCTGCTTCGGCCTAACAAACGGCGGCCCCCCATTCGAGGACACTCCCCACCTGGTCGTACCCCAAGACGGCCCTTGCTTGAGGGCTCAGGCTTCTTTGAAGATGAAGATACCAGTGAAGGTAGTGAGCTGAGTCCAGCATCCAGTCTCCGGTCTCAGCGGCGCTATAGCACTGATAGCTCCTCATCTACTTCTTGCTACTCCCCAGAGAGCTCCCAGGGTGCAGCAGGGGGTCCTCGGAAAAGGCGGGCCCCTCATGGGGCTGAAGAAGGAACTGGTGTGCCCCCTAAGCGACCCTATGGGACCCAGCGGACGCCCAGTACTGCCAGTGCCAAAACTCATGCACGTGTGTTGAGCATGGATGGGGCAGGGGGTGATGTCTTAAGGGCTCCCCTGGTTGGCTCCAAGGCTGAGCTGGAGGCACAGCCAGGAATGGAGCTGGCTGCTGGTGAGCCTGCTGTGCTGCCTCCTGAACCCCGCAGGGGACCTGCTGCCAACCAGCCTGGCTGGCGGGGGGAACTGCAGGAGGAAGGTGCTGTTGGGGGAGGTGAGTGTCGGCCCCAGGGGTGAGGAAGCCTGGGAGGGCTGAGTTTGGGTAAAGGGTAGACTGCAGCAGACCTAGTCAGCATCAGCTTATCCTCCATCTCAGGGGGCAGATGCACATGTACTCTATGGTTAAGACATGTGGGCCATACCCCTTGGCTCTAGGCCCCATGGTTAGCACTGAGCCTGTGTTCCCTGCGGACATCATCTGCCCAGCAATGGGGCAGGGCAGATGATTGTCATTCTTATTTCCAGATGAGGAAACTGAGGCACAAATAGTCGACTAGAGATGTGCTGGCAGGGCTCCTGAGACCAAGTGTCGCTGTACTGAGTCTAATCTTTAGCTCCACTCTGGAGCACCTGCCCCAATGCCATCCCAGCCCAGCCTGTCACTTATGCTCGGGGCTTCTTTCTGGACAGCACCTGAGGAAACAGGTCAGCGGGAATGCACAAGCAATGTGAGGAGGGCCCAAGCTATCCGGAGACGACACAATGCAGGCAGCAACCCTACGCCTCCAGCCTCTGTCATGGGCTCACCACCTAGGTGAGCATCTGCCCCATGGCTGCAGGGGAGAAGGGCCGACTAGCTCTACCTGGTGCTAACTAAGGGCTTACCCTGTCCAGCAGCCTACAGGAGTCTCAGCGGGGCCGGGCTGCTTCCCACTCCCGGGCACTGACTCTGCCCTCTGCTCTGCACTTTGCCTCTTCCCTGTTGCTCACCCGAGCTGGCCCCAACGTCCATGAAGCCAGCAATTTTGATGACACCTCTGAGGGTGCTGTGCACTATTTCTACGACGAGAGCGGTGAGCCCTTCCCCAGCCCGCCCAGCACCTCTTCTCTGCTTCCCACAGGCATCTGTGGCTACCCACCTACCCCACAGCACTGTTGGTCAATGGGTTCCCCCTTGGCTCTGTGGCAAGTGCTTTACCTGTGCTGCCCGATGTCATCCTTGTGGCATCTCGGAGGTGTGGGTGTCATCATCCCTGCTCTGCTGATGAAGAAACCAAGGCACACCTGAAGCCACAGGCTGAGCTAGTGGTAGAACAGGGCCCTACCCAAGGCAGGCTGACCACAGGGCCTAGGCTTTTGATCTGTACCCTTCCTACCTAACACTTGGTCCCCAGAGCCTGGGCTGTCACAACAGGGGACATACCACAGGGCTCCTCCTTGTTTGTTGGCCTTGATACCCTTGTGGTCTTGGGCCTTGACGGTGCTGCTGTCCCTCTGCCCCAGGTGTACGGCGATCATATACCTTTGGCCTAGCTGGAGGTGGCTACGAGAACCCCGTGAGTCAGCCAGGCGAGCAGGCAGCCAATGGGGCCTGGTGAGTCTCCAGGGCGGGTTTCTTGTGGGCCTGGCAGGCTGCATTTCTGAGAGCATTTGAACCTAGTGTTCTTTGCTCTTGTGGGGCAGCAAAAGGCTGGGAAGGAAAGACAGTAAGGAGACTGGGGCATGAGGTCCTGCTAGGCCTCCAAATCTTTTAGGAAGCATAGTACTGGCCTCTGGGGAGGAGGGCAGGGAAGCACAGCTTTCGAGTAGGCCAGGGCCTGCAAAAGAGATCCTTCTGCAATCTACCTTCTCATGACTCTGGTACTCCTGATCCTTGGGTACCCCAGCCATGGGGCAGGCACTGCCACTTACCTGGCCTTGATTCCCGTCTCACCAAGATCCAGGGTTTGTCCATGTCCTTCACCCTCATTGCTCCTATATCCACAGGGACCGTCACTCACATTCCTCTAGCTTCCACTCAGCTGATGTGCCTGAAGCCACAGGAGGCCTAAACCTGTTACAGCCGAGGCCAGTGGTTCTTCAGGGTATGCAGGTGCGGAGGGTGCCCCTGGAAATCCCAGAGGTGAGGAGCAGCTTTGAAAGGGCTGTGTGGGACAAGGTGCATGGATCAGATGACTAAGGCTGGTCTAGGTAGATAGCCTGCCTTGGCATCCCAAGAGGGCCTGATCACTCTAAGGAGGAGCTTGGGGATGCCACTGTGTCCCCATCTTTAATGGCTTGGTAGAGGAGCTAAATGGCGCCTCGAGTCATGTTTATTTACTCGGTAAATGTCTACCTCTCTGATCCCAGAGCAGGAGCAGCTAGCAGGATAATGGGTGTTTCATGATGATCCCTGCAGTAGGGGCAGTTCAGTTTGTCCTGTGCCTGACAGTTACAGGTGTGACTGCCTGAGGCGTTATCTGTTAACAGTCCTTACAGCAGCATGGTTACTGATGGTATCCTTTTTTTTTTTACTTCTAATTGTTTATCACTAATACAATCATTCCTGTAGTTAGCAGAAGTAATAAGAGTGCATAAAACATGACCTTGATTACCATCCCAGCTTCTCCAGAGGCTGAGACAGGGATACCACATGAGCCCAGGAACTGAAGGCCAACCTTGCACTATAGAGGGATCTTGCCTCTATTAAAGTACTTATACACCCAGACCTCAAAACAAAATTTCCACTTGAACCATGTTCTCAGAGTTCAGAGAACAAACAGTCCTGAAATAGGACTGGCTCAGAATAAGCTAACACCTTAGATCACTGCTGGAACCCACCATGGGCTTGTTTGTGTGTGTGCTTCTGTGTGAGATAACAGGGACTGAATCCTGGGCAAGCACTCTATTACCCGGCTACTTTCCCAACCTGAGACAGAGTTGACTGGGCTGGCATTAACCTCACTCAATTTGGAATCCTCCTGACTCAGCCTCCCAGTTACCTAAGATTATTACAAGTCTGCCAGGCCTGGCTACTCTTTATTTTATTTTTTTTTTTTTTGAGACAGGGTTTCTCTGTGTAGCCCTGGCTGTCCTGGAACTCACTCTGTAGACCAGGCTGGCCTCGAACTCAGAAATCTGCCTGCCTCTGCCTCCCAAGTGCTGGGATTAAAGGCGTGTGCCACCACTGCCAGGCCTGGCTACTCTTTCTTAGCTGTTTATTTTATGTAACCATTATGTGGGATTGACAGCATCATCCTTGCAATCCATAGTAACTCAAGGGCCAGAGCTGGGCATCTTTGGGCTCTCCATTGTATCCTGCAGATGTTGTGTGTGTGTCTGTGTGTATATGCACATATTCATGCCTGTGCATACTGGCATATCACAGTATACATGTGTAGGAGTTAGCTTTCTTTTCCCACTGTGGAGTCCAGAGATTGAACTCAGACTCTCAGTCTTTTGTGACAAGTGCTTTTACCTTTTGAGCCATCTCTACAACCTATAAACACTTGCTGAGTGAAGGATACATCCAGCCTAAAGAAGCTAAGTACTTTTCTCAGGGCCATACAGCTCTAGCCTGTCCTCTGAGCCAGGTGTTCTGTGTTCCTGAATGGGGTTGTCACAGTGACAGTGGTGGCTCCATCTTGGAGGAGATCTCATTTGTGCTAGGTCCTGAAGGACAAAGTAGACTTCACTGAATATTCTGCCTGAGTTGAGAAGGCAGACATATGGTTTGGTGAGTCTGGCACCTGGCAACGTATAAACATAGTCCAGTTGTGTCCTAGGAACCCAGAGCTAGGAGTAAGCCCTTGTGTTGGAGAGTCAAGGCAGGCCACAAGGTCTCTAGACAGTGGTGCCTTGATGTGCTGAATTACATGGCCCATCATCAGATCAGTGTTGGGGAGGGGTGATGTTAGAGAGGGGTGGTAGGGCTGATGGACTGGCATGGCTGTGGGGACTGCAGTCTGACCTGCTGGACCAGGACTCCCTGGCCAGTCATCAGATCAGTGTTGGGGGAGGGGTGATGTTAGATGGCTGGGGTGGTGGGGCTGATGGACTGGTGCGGCTGTGGGGACTGCAGTCTGACCTGCTGGACCAGGACTCCCTGCACGAATCCCAGGAGCAGACCTTGATGGACGAGGCACCAGCCCGGGCCCAGCACAGCTACAAGTACTGGTTTCTTCCTGGCCGTTGGACCTCTGTGCGCTATGAGCGGCTGGCCCTGCTAGCTCTGTTGGATCGGTGAGTACCTACAAGTATTAGTTCCTGATCCCCAGACAGTGTTGGGACTTGTGGAGATGGTCGTGCCATCAGAGATTCTAAATGCCTCTGTGGCTGGAGACTGTAGTGGGTTTCTTTGTTGTTGTTTTGGGCTTTTGAAAAGGGAGTATCATAGGCCAGGTTGGGTTCAGATTTGCTATGTAGCTGAGGCTAACCCTGAACTTCTGGTTATCTTGTTTCCACCTACCATGTGCCAAGGTTACAGGTGTGCACTACTGTACCTGGCTTGGTTTCTGTTTGTTGTTTTTTAGACAAGGTCTCATTTGTATCCTAGACTGGTCTGAAATTCACTCTGTAACTCTAGACTTCCAGTGATCCTCCTGCTTCAGCCTTAAACGTTCTAGTGGAGGTGTTAGCCAGCAATCTGCTGCAGTGGGTTTCTTTAGGCTGCAGAAGGGTATAAGGGGTGGGTACGATGGTTACCCTTCCCTTGAAGCCTTTCTCAAAACGGAATGATCCCTCACTGTTCCCCCACTCCAGTGTCAGTCTCTTTCTTTCTCTTCCATTTGCCTGAGTGCTGTAACCTAAGTAGACCTTTCCCGTTTTCCAGAAGGGAAACAGTCTAGAAAGTCAGATGAAGACGCCATCAAGGTGTTGGGCCTAGATTCCACATCCTGGCATCCTGTCCATCCATCTTGTTTCACTTGTGTGACTGGGGACTGCCCATGTACACATCATGGCCCTCCTGCTGTGTAGACACCATACTCATGTCAGCATGAGCAGGAAATAGACATGGCCAGGAATAATAGTGCCTTGAACTTTTGATGTCTAGATGGCCAAAGACAGGCTCAGGACAGCAACAAGATGTTTTTTCAGAGCAAGGACAACCTGCTCTCTTTCCTCTGAGGTCAGAGGTTTGGCTTTTCGAGGCCCAGAGGTGTATCTTTAGGGCAGAGTCTTGTCTCCCCCACTCCCCTTAGAAACTGGGGCAGGAAGCCATGCTCTGACTCACATGTCTTTGTAGGACACGTGGGATAATGGAGAACATTTTCGGTGTTGGATTGAGCAGCCTGGTTGCCTTCCTGGGATACCTGTTGCTGCTCAAGGGCTTCTTCACTGACATCTGGGTCTTCCAGTTCTGTCTGGTCATCGCATCCTGTCAGTACTCCCTGCTCAAGGTCAGGCCTGGCTCCCCAAATCCACAACTTTCCTGGGCTATCCACTTTCCCTTGTTTCAGGTTTGAGGGGAAGTAAGGATAATCTGGTTAAGGTCCCCTGTAGCCAGCTACCCATCTGTACTGTACCGAGGCTCAGGACAGTACAGGGTCGTGCCTTGGTCTGGACTGAGTGTCTTCCCTTTTCTGTGGATACCAGTTCTTGTTGCCAATATAGCCCTGTCTCTTCCAGAGCGTGCAGCCTGATGCAGCATCTCCCATGCATGTGAGTACCTGTTGGGCAATGCTCTGGCCAGAAGGCCCTGGGAGGGTCTGAGACCAAATTCAAGGCCATGGTGGGAGAGGGGCAGAGTTCCCTCACCACCCGCTTTGCTCCCATCTTCCCCAGTTTTCCAGCTTGGATGTGGTCAAGCCTGGGGCATGTTGAATGTGTGCACATGCCCCAGGGCGGTCAGTGGGGAAGGCCCAATTCCTCACTGGCCCGCTCCCTAGGGCCACAACTGGGTGATTGCGTACAGCCGGCCTGTCTACTTCTGCATCTGCTGTCTACTCATCTGGCTGTTGGACGCCCTGGGGACTGCTCAGCCCTTCCCACCTGTTTCTCTGTACGGCCTCACGCTCTTCTCTGCCTCTTTCTTCTTCTGCGCCCGAGATGTGGCCACTGGTAAGGCAGGGCAGCAAGGGAGTGAGTCTGAAGGGCGGGCCAAGGAAAGGCTGGCAGGCTAATTGATCCTTCACTCCTTACTCTTGGACAGTGTTCACCTTATGCTTCCCGTTCGTCTTCCTCCTGGGCCTCCTGCCCCAGGTCAACACCTGCCTCATGTACCTCCTGGAGCAGATAGACATGCATGGCTTTGGGGGCACAGGTATGGTACCCACAGGTGGCTTACGTGGAAGAGACAATGTTGGGCCAGGAGAGTCCACCCACAGGTTGGGTCTGCAGCCCTAGTTCTTACCGAGCCTTTCCTGCTTCTGTAGTCTTGCTGCCAGGGCTCCATCCTGCCTGTCCTCTTTTATCCCCTCTGGTTTTCTTTCCCCCTCCCTTCCCCAGCTGGTGGTTTCAGCCCAGAACACGAGAAGCTCTGAAGGCCGAGTGGAGGAGGGTGGTGTCATGGGAGGTCTTGTGGGAATTGAGGAGCAGTGGGACAGGGTGAGAGGGTGAGAGGGTGATGCTCGTAGGCCAGAGCTTGGGCTTTACCCATTTCTCCCTGCTTACAGCCGCCACCAGCCCACTCACTGCTGTCTTCAGCCTCACCCGAAGCCTGCTGGCTGCTGCCCTGCTTTATGGCTTCTGCCTCGGGGCCATCAAGGTATGGGTAGTCTGCAGGAGCTGGCCCCCAGTGGGGTGTTGGAACAGGGCTGTGAATTGGGTTCAGCAGTGGCTTCTCACATAGGACATCCCTTATCTTCTCCAACACTTCTCTTCACTACTCCTGACCAGCATGGGTTCTCTCCTTTAGACGCCTTGGCCAGAGCAGCATGTCCCTGTCCTCTTCTCAGTTTTTTGTGGCCTCCTGGTGGCACTGTCCTACCATCTGAGCCGGCAGAGCAGTGACCCCACCGTTCTCTGGTGAGTGCTGCCTGTGCCTATCTGTGCATACAGAGTACTCTCTGAGTGTGTGTGCTTATCCGTATGTGATAGAGTACTCTCTGAGTGTGTGTGGATGTGCACACCTAGAACTTGGGCGGTCAGTACATGTACCTGGGACTGACATTAGCTGTGTATGGTGGGGACATTAGTGCCTGCCTTAGTCTCTGACTCTTCTTCTTTTCAGGTCTCTAGTCCGGAGTAAGCTCTTCCCTGAGCTAGAAGAGCGGAGCCTAGAGACGGCCCGGGCGGAACCCCCAGACCCACTGCCAGAGAAGATGCGTCAGTCAGTGGTAAGGGGTGGGAGCTGATGAGGGTCTAGGAGTATGGGATCCTGGCAGGTCTGGGCCTGGGAAGGACATTTGAACCTATGCAGTAGGCAGTCAAGCTGTCTCTCCTGGCTCTGCAGCGGGAAGTCTTGCACTCCGACCTGGTGATGTGTGTGGTGATTGCTGTGCTCACCTTTGCCATCAGTGCCAGCACCGTCTTCATTGCCCTGAAGGTTTGTGTGGCATAGGTCATGCCCTCTTGGTATGGATAAGTGCCTGATGCACTTGAGAGCCCCTTTGTAGGCTATACCTACCCTGGTGGGCTGAGCCCAGGCTGAATTGAGTCCTTGGCCTCTCCCTCCTGCAGTCAGTTCTGGGCTTCGTGTTGTATGCCCTGGCAGGAGCTGTGGGCTTCTTCACGCATTACCTGCTGCCACAGCTCCGCAAACAGCTCCCCTGGTTCTGCCTCTCGCAGCCTGTGCTGAAGCCACTGGAATACAGCCAGTATGAAGTGCGAGGTGAGTACCACGGGACTGGGCAGAGTCGTCAGTGAGCACCTGCTGCCCATCCAGCTCTTAGCCCTCCGTGCCCATTCCTTTCCCTGCCCTGTGCAGTCTCTGCTGGACTCCGACCCTGTGCACTGCCCATGTCTTGCTTCCTGCTGTCTCTTGTGGACAAGGAATCCAAACTTTTTTTGTTTTGTTTTGTTTTGTTTGTTTTTTCGAGACAGGGTTTCTCTGTGTAACCCTGGCTGTCCTGGAACTCACTCTGTAGACCAGGCTGGCCTCAAACTCAGAAATCCGCCTGCCTCTGCCTCCCAAGTGCTGGGATTAAAGGCATGCGCCGCCACCACCACCTGGCGGAATCCAACGCTTTAAAAAGGAGTTTTATGTTCTGAATTGCCACCAGTGAGTCAGAGCCATCTAGTGCTTGTTGCTGGCAATATTTAAAAATTAAAAAAAATACACAGGCTGTATTAAAAAATATTTTCTGGGCTGGAGAGATGGCTCAGTGGTTAACAGCAATGACTGCTCTTCCAGCGGTCCTGAGTTCAATTCCCAGCAATCACATGGTGGCTCACAACCATCTGTAATGGGATCCAATGCTCTCTTTTGATCAATGTGTCTGAAGACAGCTACAGTGTTCTAAATAAATCTAAGAAATAAAATAAATCTTCAAAAACAATTTTTTTAACATTATATACATCTTTAATCTTAATACTTGAGAAGCAGATGCAGGTGTATTTCTGAATTTGAGGCCAGTCTGGTCTACATAGTGAGTTCCAGGCCAGTCAGGGTTCTTTGATGAGATCCTGTCTCAGAACAAACAGAAGGTTGGTGTGGCTGGAGAGATGGCTCAGCAGTCAGAGCACTGGCTGTTCTTTCAAAGGACCTGGGTTTGATCCTCAGCACCCAGGTGTTGGCTCACAATTTGCTGTTAACTCCAGTTTGAGGAGATCCGATGCCCTCTTCTGGCCTCTGTAGGCACTGCATGCACATGGTATAGCTGTTCATGCAGTCAAAACACACACACACATGTAAATGTTTTAAAAAGACTCACAGTATTTGGTGTTTTAGTAACAGAATTTTGAGTGTGTGTGCGCGCACAGCCACTGCACACACGTGGGGGTCAGAGAACCACCCCCTGGAGAACTCTTGCTCCACTCTGCTCCTGGGAGTGGAGCTCACCGTCTCAGTGGGTGGTGACCCCTTGTTACTTTCTAGTTGGGATTGGTATCGTTTTCCCTCTTCCTTCCCTCCTTCCAGCCTCTCCTATGAGCCAGTCTGCTTGGTCTCTCAGATTCATGGCCCCTTTTTCTTTAATTGTTGTTACACATACAAGCTACTCAGTCCAAATAGTGTTATTTGTTTGTAGCCCTTGTTTTTCTCAAACAATGGGAAATTTTGCTCCTTGGGCCAGCATCTCTGTCTGTCTTCCTGTCATTGCCTTGAACCAAGAGAGCTTCCCCCTCAGAAGGACCTGCAGCTTGCAGTCATCGCAGCCCTTCAGCCTATTCAGTATGACCTTTGCCTATCTCTGGTAGGTGTCTAGGAGGTTTTTTGGTCAGCTTTGTTTCTACAGACAGCAAAACCAGCAAAGCTCCCCTCTGCCAAGCCTGTGACACGCTGAGTGATATTTGAAGCCCCTGCCCTGTTAGGCTGTTCATCCTCATTCAGAGCTGTTAGCAGTATTCCAAAGACACTAGCCAAAGTCTCCTGGAACCCACCTTCCTGGGTGCTTTCTGGCCCTGTGGTGCCTAGTCCTCTGGGCTCCGGAGAGGCGCCATGTTGAAGGCCACATGCTAGCTGACAGCTTGCCTTCCTGTTACAGGTGCTGCCCAGGTGATGTGGTTTGAGAAGCTCTATGCTGGCCTGCAGTGTGTTGAGAAGTACCTCATCTACCCTGCTGTGGTTCTCAATGCTCTCACAGTAGACGCCCACACAGTCGTCAACCATCCAGACAAATTCTGCCTCTAGTGAG
>JADRCD010138360.1:0-24263 GCA_019843815.1 Montemys delectorum | reverse complement strand
GGGGGTGGCTTTGTATGAGGCAGGGAAGCCTAGGTGATTGGCACGGCCAGGATTTTTACGAGGGACTGTATAATGCCCTGTGGCTAGAGAGTGTTTCCTGGCCTCAGGTTTTCCCAGCAAGTAGACACAGTGTCAGCAGGACCTTTTGTCTTTCCCAGAGCAGGAAAAGACAGCTTTGCTCAGGTGAGCCTTTGCTCTGAGAAGCAGCTGCTGGCTCCCAGCAGATGCCTGCCAGCCATAGCTGGCCTTCTATTGGCTGTTGGAACATAGGGAAGTACTTCCTTCCAGTCTCGGACCTTTCTGGAACTCTCATGTAACCATAGCCCCAGTTCTACATGGATGGTGTCTCCCATCCCTGTGGCAAAGGAGCCTCCAAGGACAGCCTTTGTCTTTATTGATTTAGTTCCCTCTTTAAAAATACAATTGGGCTAGAACTTTTGGGGAGAGCGCTGTTTCTCCTACACAGGCTTATTTATAGAGGAAGGTGGGTGGGACCCGTGTGTTGTAGCCTGCTCCGCTGGGTTATGTTCTGCCCCGGCTCCCCCCACCCCACCCCAGGCTCCTGACCCAAAACTGCCTGCAGTGCAGCTGCCTGCCCCAGCAAGGGAAGGTGGGGCCTCCCAGGGGGTGTAAAGCTCAGGAGTGGGCACCCAGCTGGCCTGTGTCAGCAAGGAAAGTGAGCTATAGGCATTGAGGATCTAGGAGGAGATCTGGGGTGTTCAGAGGTAACAGTCTTTAGAGGGATCCCCTTTAACCTCTCTTTTCCCCATAGCTGACAAAGAGTGAAGGGCATGTCAAGGTCATGTAGGTGAAAGGGAACTGGTTAGGGTGAACCCAGCTTGAAAGCTCACACATTTGTTGAACCCCTGGCTAGACAAATCTAAGTAAGTCTGTATGCCATCTTTTAAAAAGGCATGCTTTGCGATGCCAAGGGCAAACTGCTCCAAGGTGGCTGCCAGTGCCTGGTTCATCACTGGTGTGCGTGTCCTCAGTGGAGACTTAATAGGGTGCTGGTCTTAGGGGTGGGGAGACAGTCCTTTGTCCTTACCCTGGCTTTGCCTGCATCCTGTGCTTTAAGAAAGGTCCATCTCTGCTGCTTTAGAGCATCCATACTGGCTCTCAGGGGAACCGTGTTGATGGCTGGGGGGTCACTGGGCCTCTAGGGACTCTTGGGCCTGAATTCTGAGCCAGGAATACTAAGGAGCAAAAGCTTCTGTGGCCTTGGCTGTTACTCTGTTTGAGGAATGTTGTGGTCTCTTGAGGATCCTTTAAGGGTTCTTGGTGGGAGCGTTTGCTCCCTCCTCAGCCTCTCTATCTATAACTTGAGTCTTCCTCTTACTGTTAACTGTCCGTGCCAGCTTCTCTGGACTCTGGAGACTCGGGCCGGACAGAGCCACTGCTGGCTCCTTCCATGTCCACCACTCTGACCCAGTTAGGATTATGGGATGTGGATCAGAGCAGTGCTAGCTTCCTGGGTCTTGACAGGCATTCTTATCTACCTAGAGACGTTTGGCCCTGCATTTCAGGAGTCAGCCTTCCCTAAGGTCCTTGAGCTTAGCGCTCATTGTGTGCAGGTCATTGCTGGGAGCAGTTGTTTCGGGACAGCTTTTGAAGCTTCTAGCTAATGCCTACCAAGTGGGAATCTGGAGCAGCTGTTGATCCATGCTTTATCTGGGTGAGGGCACATGGTGGCTCTGGGACTCATTGGGTACAGGGGATGTAGTGTCATAACCGAGAGCTGTAGGATGGTAAGATGTTGGGAAGGACCCTCAGATAGATGTCTCCCAGAACAGAGTCCCCCTGAACTTTTCATTGGAGAGTCATTCATACTTGCATCACGGAGGTGACACACCCATGTGATGTCACCTTTCCAGGCTCATCCCTCCACAGAATGAGCATGATGCCAGTGAGGCTGAGTGTGTCCTGTTGAAGGACTACAGGATACACATAGGGATAGGAGGCTTAGTCTAGGACAGGCTTGGCTCTGGTAGGGACTGTGCCTTCCAGATCTGCTTGTGTGGCTCAGGGATGGCTGTGTAGGATCAGAGCTACCATGCAGTGTCCAGGTGGACTGACAGGCCTGCCCTCCTGATTAAGATATCACCTCCCTAACCAACACATCACAAACCTGCAGACTGTCACCCGAGGAGAGGTGGCCCCAGGCTTACTACTTGTGTTGCCAGTGGATGGTGGCTCCTCTATAGGGCCTTACCCTGCTTGTTCCTAATCACCCTGGTGTTGACCAAACCCAGTGCCCCTTTCTGATAGTCTCAGCACCTCACGTGGACAGAAGAGCCTAGCCATCAGCTACTTGGGGACCATAGCAGACCCCCACCCCTCGTTCTCCATGTGTACCTTCCCTGATTGATCCTTGAACCCCCTGTGTTCAAGGAACTGTGAAGGGAGAGGCTCCTAATACCAGTGGCCTTGGCTACACCATTTATCAGAAGTCTGCCCAGCAGAACCATTTGGAATCAGGCTGTCCTTATACCTATGGTGGGTGGGGTCTGGACTAGAAGCTGATGGTGCCAGGACCAGGGAGGTGGTAGCTACTTGGTGACCACTGTGTCTGTGTGAGAGGAGGCCAGTAGAAGGACCAGATGGGCCAGCAAGTGCTGTGGTTCTGCTCCTGAGGTAAGTGGTCCGAGGCAGAAGGGAATAAGGTTGGGAAGGGCTCTAGATCCCTAGAGGTTGCTGTTAGCCGTGTGGGATGTGAGATGAGATGGAGAAGTGGGATGTCAGAGAGTAGTGAATAGGCCAGCCTGGGAACACCGGAATCTAGTGTGCTGCCTGATGCGGCTTTGGAGCCTTTCTCAGGAAGAGGGTAGTGTTGCAACCCAGCCCGGTGGGAAATTGAGGGGAAAATAAGGCTGGACTTAAGGGCACTTCAGGACAAGGTCTGAGAAGTGAGTGCCAGCGTCGGCGTCCTCATATCTTGAAGATGTGGCCTGTATAACATGCTGAGACACCCCAGCACCATGCTGGTAAGAGTAAACCACTGATGCAGGCTGTGGGTGTCTCCGAGGCCTGCAGGAGCGCACAGGGTGGTCTGGGAGCTCCCTTTCCTTCCTCGTGTGCAGTGGGCCTGGCTCCCAGTGCTGCTGGCAGACGCCCCATTCAGGGTCAGGATGTGGAAGAATGCGGGGGATGGGGCAGCCTGTCAAACAGGGATGAATCCAGAGCAGTGGCCCGTGGCCAAGTCCAATCCTCGGGCTTGAGAAGTCAAGGTCAGGCGTGCAAATCCGTTACCTTTGTTTATGCAGATGTTGGCCCTGGTGCTGAGCTGAGCCTGCTGGGGAGAGGGTAGTAGCTCTCAGGACCTGACTCAGAATGTTCTTTCCTACCTTAGGAACTGTCAACCTTCTCTCTTCTCCTGAGTGGTTAGTCTTGGCCTAACTTGGAGCACCCCTAAATTATGTGAGCCCAGGTTAAATGTCTAAGCCTGGGATTAAATTAAAGGCCACAGCCCCGGGCAGAGACAAGGTGTGTCGTGGTGTAGGGCTGGATCCTTGATCAGAGATAAGGGACAAAGCCCCAGACAGGATGCAGTCTAGGGGGCCAGGGATGCAAAGGAAAGGAACCTACTGGCCCTCAGCCCCATCTTCAGCTCAAGAGAGTTGGCAGAAGGTCTGGGTACCATACCCAGAGTGTTGTGCCTGCCCGGAATGCCTGAGCCTGGATGCTTAAGGCCCCCCCCCCCCCCGTTTTCTCAGGAAGGGCCTTACGGAACAGACTTGAGCCACGCCTCCATGTGCCTGCCAGGATTGGTATCTTCTGGCTTCTCAAATCCCTGTAGGCACTGTGGCTGGCCAGGGGGAAGGTGAAACCCCAGGCTGGCAGGGAGATTGGGGTTCTGTCGGCAGGGCCAGATATCAGGGACAGCAGAGGAATACGCTGATCAGCTGTTGGATTGGGGAACTCTGGCCTCTACATAATTGCTGCTTCTAGTGCGGGGATGTGTGAGCTTTGGATAGAAGAGCCCTGGGCAGTCAGGAGCCAGCCCCTCCTGGCCCAGTGCAGACTGATCTTGGCTACAGGAGGATTTCAAGGGTCCAGAGAACTCTTTCTTTTCTTTCTTTTTTTTTTTTTATAGAAGAGCACGTTCCGGAGTTTTTCGGTACATAGGCTATCCAAGTTGGGGCCTGGACTTAGAAGCCTCTCCTATGCTCTAGGAATTAAGGGTTTCCCTAGGGTTAAAGCAGTTAATAACTCCGCCTGCCTACGTTGGAGGGTGATCCACCAGGCTTGACGGTCCATCAGGCATACCTATCCCTGCACCTATACCCACTGCCTCTGGATAAGAGACCCATGGGCAAGGCCTCACTCTCACTCCTGCCCGGTCCAGCCAGGTTTTTATGCCCTTTTTTTTTTTTTTGTCCTTTGAAAATTCTGTGTTCTTTCATGAGGGAAGTAACCATGGCACAAAAATGGGTTCCTTGTATGTGATCATTAGGGAAAGCGTCACTGTTTCATTAACAGGGCACTGCATGGAGCCTCAGCCTCTTGGCTGGCCAGACCTGCAGCAAGCAATAGGGAGAGAACCCGTTTAGGGCTGGAGAACAGGCCAATCCTAGGGACCACAGCCCCTGCTTGGCCCTGTGGAAAGAGATGATCGCTGCATCCCGGCATGGCCTGACCCTGGCAGCACACAGGATGTTCCTGGCAGGCACAGTGATTGGCTTGGTTGCTTTGTTCTCTTCCCTCTGGACTATGCTAATGCTGTCCCTTCTGCAAGCTGGGTTGGTGCAGCTGGGACAGTGACCTGGGGAAGGGGCTTTGTTCTGCACCTCATCTTCACCTGTGTCTACCTGTCGAAGCCCTTGGTATGGGGTGGGGGTGGGGGTCAGTTCTGGACCTGAAGATTAAAGGAGGCACCCTGACACTGTGTTAGGGGACAGGCCTTTACAATTGGAGGAGCTAGAACCTCTTGGGTCCTAGGTCCCTGTAGCTGCAGGAAGGTTAGCAGCCCAGTTGACTCTGAGGCTTGTGTGGGCTTGTGTGTACAGAGCAGTTGGGGGCAGGGCACTGAATGGGCAGGTGCAGTGGGTGGATGTACAGAGTGAGAGGCTGTTGGCCAGGTCTGCTCTACACAGGACAGGTGCAGCAGGTACTCGACAGGAACTGTGGCTGGTGGGCATAGGCCCCAGTTCTGAGTAGCACCTGGACTCCCTGGGCCCTGTCTTGTTGGCCCATACTGTGGCCTATGTAGCCCATGGTGACAAAACCGATGGGTTCAGTGCACTTCCTGGGAATTAGTGGGAGTGGGGTAAGCAGACCTGGAGGTCCTCTGAAGTTGTGGTGGTGGAAGAGGTAACAAAACTGCATTTTGTCTGTGGACAGGTCACCTTTTGGGCCCGGTGTTCTCCCCTGTGGCTCTGGCCTCCAGCTGAGTGGTATACTCAGGATGCTCCTATCACTGCGCTGGGCTGAATGTTGTCCCCTTCAGAATCTGTCCCCAGCAGAAAGTGAGGCTGCCATTACTTGGCAGTGGGATATATTCAGATGTAGCTAATTGAGCTGAAGGATAGGTTGGACTAGGTGCCTCGGATCCAGTGATGGAAGTCTCTGTGGGGAGAGGCTAGGCTGCGTGGCAACTGTGAGAGAGCTGGAGCAGCATGGCCACAGCCATAGAACGCAGGGACCAGGAGGTGTAGAAGGCCAGGCACAGCCTCCTCAGAACCTTGGAGATAAGCAATCCCCGCTGAGGCCTGGACTGAGGACTTCGAGCCCAGACAGAGTAGGAGTTAAGTGTGTGTTGTTTGAGGCCGCTGGCCTGTGGTGCTTTTGACAGAGACACAGAACCTCAGCCCAGCTGGTGGTAGGCTTGCCCACATGGCTGAGTGTGCCCTTCTATGCATGCACGCATGAATGAGCCTTTCCCAGAGAGCGTGCCCCACTCCTGGAGGGAGATGAGCAGCTCGGCTTGCTAGGGCAGGAGGCTGTGATGTGCTAACTGGAGGTGGCCACTTGGGATAAATCAGATGTTCAGTGTCAGACTCTAAGACAAGGGGTGGGCCACCTGGGGAGAGGAGAAAATCAGCCATGAAATTGGTCATTCTGACCGCCTGGTGGGTCAGTCAGGCTGTACATGGGGCTCCCTGTTCTGGTCAGAGGCCCCTCTCAGAGGCTACTGCAGGTGTCTGGTGTGTTTACAGGGCCTCTCCAGGGAGATTTGAACCATTCCCACCCAGCCCAGAAGGTACCCTGAAGGTCAGTCCAAAATGGGAGTCTCTAGTGAGTTTTTACAAAGCTGACCACTCTGCCCGTGAGGAAGCCTGCTAAGGTTCCCCCTGGGATTCCTCAACCCTCTTTCTATCCTGATTGTCTCTGTCCTTTGGTGTTTTTTTTGAGCAGAACAGTGGAAACATCAGACAAACCACTTCTCTGTGAAAGCTGATGTTCAGGTTCCCAGAACTGTGGTCCCTAAGACCTTAGATGTCGCCTGTCTCTAGCTGTTCCAGTTGTCTTCAGAGGAGCAGGACCACTTCCCTCATGCCGTCCATGGAGAGGAGTATTGACCCCAGATGGCCAGGGAGGAGATTGCTCTAGTCTGAAGTTGCATCCTGCCTCCAGCTTCCAGCCCCAGCTCAGAGAATACGGAGGAGTCCATTATGGACCATTAGGTTTCTCCCGGGGAAGCTCAGGCCTGCTCTGTTAAGGCTGACCGTTGGATAGTGATCAGGCTAGAGGGACATGGGGTGGGTTTGAACAGGGATAGCTGGAGGGGGAGTAGCTTTGGCCTGAGAGTAAGACCCTAGAGGTGCTTGTTCGTGTGGTTATTACATGAAAGTGTGGTCCTATGGTTTACCTCGATGCTGACCTGGGCACCTTCTGCCTTGAGGATGACTGACCCTCAAGATGTCTGTGCCCTTGGGGTTCGTGCCCAACCTCTCTGTTCTATGCGCCAGGCAGGAGAGGTAGCCTGCAAGTTGAGGGCCTATACCCTGTTTTAAGAAGTGGTGGCCCCGCCTGCAGTGTGACTAGCCACTGTCATGCATCTGAAGGTGGTGGAGGGCCTGGTGAGAACCAGGGACCCTGTGGAGGGCCTAGGGTTGGAGCAGTAAAGGGATGTCTGTTCTTCAGCAGGACACTTCCCGCTATCTTTCCCGTCAAGGATTCTAGCCCCAGGATGCCTGGTCGGTACCCTCTGAGGAGCAGCCTAATCTTGACAGGGATGAGAACCCTGCTCAGATGCCCAGCCACTGCTGTTCGAAGGCACAGAGGGACATGAGGGACATGGGGACCACACAGCAGTGTCCCTATCATGTCCCTTTGTCTTTGGCAGCAGTTGCCGGTCCAGCCTCTGGCCGACAGTCGGTGAGTCAGCCTGCATTAGTGCCTCATTAAAATGGACAGGCTCTCCCTGGGCTGCTGAGGGAAGCCCAGTCATCTTCTGCCCTTGCCCTGGCTGTATGGAAGGCTGACTGAGGCCTCTGCTCTGACTGTCGGCGCTTGCTGCATCCCCCATCCCTCCCACCACATCCTGGTGCCTGCGCTTAGGACGCCTCCCCCATAGGATACTTTGCTCCAGTCCTTTCTGGGGCGGTGGTGGCCTAGGTTTGCTGTGTCCCTGGTCACTAGATGGGGACCTGCATGTATCCTGAACCTATGACCCATTGTGCCTGGCCTTAGCATTCTCCTACACTATTCTTGTCTCTCATCATTGTGAAGTGAGGGGCCAGGAAGAAATAGCTGTAGGCGCTGGGACCATGTGGCCATTCCCAGTTTTGTAGTAGAGGTGTTGGGGTAGGCGCAGGTATGCCCAGCTTCTCCAGTGATGTCTGTGGGTGACAGAGGCCAGCTCTGTGGCTGAGGCTTGCTGCTGGAGGAAACTCAGGGTACTCTGTGAAATTAGCATTTCCACCCAAAGATACAAATGAAACTACCAGGAAAGTCATGAAACATGGAGTAAGAGTGGCTTCTTATTTAAAATCCGGGTCTATTAAGAGTGGCTTCTTATTTAAAATCCGGGTCTAGGGTTTGGAGATTTGTTCACTCTATCTTGCATATTTGTGTGTGTGGGCCACTGCACATGTGGAGGTCACAGGACAACTTGTGGGAGTTGGATCTCACCTTGCATCATGTGGGTCTTGGAGGTGAAACTCTGTCATCAGGCCACCTGCAGAGCCATCCCAGGGTCTTTATTTTGAGGTAGAATCTCAAGTAGCCTAGGCTGGCCTTGACTTTATATGTAACTGAGGATGGCCTTGAACTTTTGATCTCCAACCTCTAGCTCCTGAACACTGGGATTATAGGTCTGTACCAGGATGCCTAGTTTATGTAATAGTGGGGCTCAAACTTGGAGCTTGGTGCGTGCTACCTGACCTATCTCCAGCCACTGCGTCTTTTTAAATCTTAGGAACTCGATGACCTCACTCCAAGCATGTGTGTTTAGGGGACTTTAGTTACCAGGTGTGGACATAGCTGGCCTTCATTTTCCAGGGTGTGGGATCCTCATCATTGGTGTGGTCAACACTGTTTGACATTCTGTGTGGGTGTATCTCTAGCTAGCCCTTCAGACCCTGGATCCAGGAAGGCCTCTGGTACCTGGCCTGGTGAGATGGTACCCACTTGGAACACCTCAGCCCCTGTCCTGTGAGCTGAACACTGGGCATGCATTGGCCATTACATGCTACCTACGTACACTGTGTATGATGTAGCTACCCGTCCCTAGCAGAGCCTCAGTTTACTCCTCTGTAGCTTGACCCATGTGGATACTGTCCCCACCAAACTCTGCCCCTCTCCTAGTCCTGGGACTGCTAGTGACTTGCCCCACTCACACAACCAGTCCTGGCTGTAGATATGGCTTGCCAATGCTGCCCTACCTCATCCTCTAAGGGAACCTTGGGGACCAGGTGGTTGGTGACGCACCTCCTGCTGAGGTCTCCCAAGTTGGTCCTGGGTCTTCATTGTTCCTGTGTAACAGACCCTGTCAGACCCCTTTCTGTGAGATTGAGGCCTGAGGCCTGAGGCCTGTAGAAAGGACCTTGTGCGATATGGTTGGTCGGCCTGGGGTTTGCTTGTACTGTCAAGGACTAGCTGGGTGTGGGCCATTGTAACTCAGGGCCAGAAGGCATTGAGGCATGGGGGGCTTGTGGCCCCAGTTGAGTTTCTGAGTATGAGTCACTCCGGCTTCCTAGTATTTTCCCAGCTCCTGGAGGTTGATGGCTTTCTCTCCTTTCAATGCCATTGCCCCACCCCTAATGTGTGTCCATCAGGACCGTCCCCCAGGTAATGTCTCCCAGGTGATTTTGGTTCCATGGAGGTTCTAGGATATGAAAACATTCTTGAGTGACACAGGGTCAGTCATGCTCTGAAGGTAGGGGCTCCGAAAACTTCCCGTGGAGCAGCTTGTGGGTTGTTGGAGGGATGGCAGCTGTCGAGGAGGAGAGCCGGTGTCCAAGAATGACTCCCTCAAACCATTGTGTTCCCAAGTGCCATCATCAAAAGGAATGTTCCCCCAAGCCAGACAGCGCCAGACAGACAGATGGGAACAAGCTTGTCAGGTGGGCCTGGGAACAAAGGCTCACCAACCAGTAGCAGATACCAGGCCATGGTGTGTGTGTCAGAAATTGGGCCTGCTGCTACACTCTTCCATAATATTCCAGAACCTGTGTGCTTCTCCACATTGGGATCTGGGTCACCAAGCAAATGGAGCAAGGTCCAACCAGCATGAAGCCATAGGAAATGCTGCGTGCATGCCAGGAGGGGTATGCCCACTAAGAGAGCCATGCCCACTAAGGCCTGGTTCAGTACAGCTTCTCGCGGTGGGGTGCTTGGAATTCAGAGACCCAAGGAGAGAAGCCTTCGGGCCACCCATCCCTTCCCATTCCCAAGTCCTCGTCATTCACTATGTGTCCCAACTCCATCCCCAGGTGGCAGTGTGTACCACCCTTCCCAAGGTGCACACTGTTTGCAGCTCTGGCTGCTTTACCATAACATCAGGCTGGTGTCCCCCCTGAGCCTTCCCTCACTGACTTGCAGTCTTTCACAGAGTATCAAGAGGAAAGCTGGTTTCTTCTCATTTGCCGTGAAAGAATGGACTCCATTGTGCCCTGTGCATGGGCGGGCTCGTGGCTCTTAATTGGGAAATTGGCTGTCTGGGCCTGACCCACTGGGCTGTTATTACAGTGTGGGGTGTGAGTGTCTGTGTGGCGCAGGCTGCAAACGGCTTCTGAGTTTTGCCTTTTGATTATGCATTGCCATGTCTCCGTGGCCACTCCCTTGTCTTTGCATTGCTGTAAAGGGGGCGTGGTGTTCCTGATTGTGAGCTCCCACCCAGAATTTCTCAGGAGAGGGGTGGTAGGAATTACTGGTTAATTGATGTTTTCTCTAGGCCTGGCAAGGACTGATAATAGTGACATCAAGTGGCAAGGCGGGTGAGAGATCACGTTTTATCCCATGATGTGCTGTGGGACCCAATGTGAGTATAGTGAGCGTTGTGGAGTTTGCTAGGTGACCCTGAATGTTGCCAAGTTCCTGCTGGTCCAGCTCGTCCTGGAAGCCAGTGGCCTTTAGTCACCTATCCAGAGCAGAAGGCAGAAGCCCCTTCCTGCCTGCCTGGCACATGATATGCACCTCACCAAGCCCGTATGTGTTCCACCTGGGGACCAGGGGTTCAGATAAGACAGCAGCAGCTACTATGCAGGCATCACAGGCTGACCCCCAACACTGCTTGTACTATTTGGGGTAGATCACGCGTCACATAAGTAACTCGTGAGTGTACAGTTCTGTATCTGTCACCCTAATCTTACACTTGGGCATCCATAGCTGCAGTATGCTTCAGAGCACTTCTTACCATGCAGGGAGCACCATACCCATGCATCTCTGCTGACTACCTTCACCCCCATCTCCCTGTTCCGGAAGTGCCATGTAGTGGGATCACATACTTGCATGGATCGGATGGAGTACTATAAACCATCTGACTTCCAGGTTAATTTCACCGTAGCAGGCCCCAGTGTCCAGTTTTCTTTTATGAGTACTATTCCACGGTACAGTTAGAGAGCTTTTGTGTTCGTGGACATGTGGTCCCGGTGTGTGGCTGAAAGTGCTGCAGAGAATGGGCAGGCAGGCTCTGAATGTAGTGCAATTTCCTAGGTTTCGTCCTTCTGGGTAGATACCAGGAATAGGATTGCTGGGTCACATAGCAGCATTGTTTGGTCACATACGAAATGTCCAGGGGCTTTACAGAATAACCCCTACTTGCTAACTCTTTATCCCACCTATGAATCTGGGCCCCAAGGCGCCATAACAGGACATGTGGCATCTCTGGTGTGTAGCAGCCTGTCTAGTGGGTCTGAAATTGGAGTCTTGGCTGTGGTCACTGAGCTTGACTACTCCTTGCTACAAGGAACAGCTAGGTCCTGGCTTGAAGTTGGGGTGGGGACAGGTGTCACTGTCAGGTGGTGTCTGGGCCATGGGTAGGAGTAGCTGGCGCGTGTGTTTGCTCTGCATCCGTCCCTCCCTTCATTCTCGGGAGGATTTCAACACCCACACTTGGAATAAAAAAAAAAATTATTAATGAGCTTGGTGCGGTTGCCATGGGAACCTGTTGCTAATGAATCTCTGGGGTTTCCTCTTACCTTTGCGGAGCTAGAGGAAGGCTGAGCTGTGCTTAGACCAAGCATGCTTCCTTCTCTTTGAGTTGCCGTGGCAACGCCTGTCACTAATCCCCAGCCAGCTCCTGGTTTACCGGCCTGGCCCCAGGAGCCATCTGCCCGCTTATGCTTACATAAAGCCTCTTACTGTGATCCCAGCCCCACCAAGGCTCCCTGGAGCACCATCGTTCCTCTAGGGGCCACACATGGGATCCCCAAGATGTGGAGAACAGATACAGTGTCTCAGGCTTTGCTAGAGAGAGAGCTCTCCATGGATTGGGTGGGTTAGAGTCCCAACTCTGAAGTACCCCAGCGGGCAAGGGTCCACACTGGGCCCAAACTAGGACTCACGAGATGACACTTGGCATAGCTGCTACCCAAGTGCATAGCCTCGCTGACCCCTGACTGCCAGCTTGATGAAGCCCTGTGGGTCCTGGAGTAACACTAGGGCACCCTGAATCCTAGTGTTCCACCCACCAGGTGATGTAGGGAACAGGGTCTCAGGGTCTAGAGAACTGCTGTGTGGGTTAAGCCTGCCTACAGCCAAGTCATAGAGCAGTGCTGAAGAGCCTTGAGTTCAAGGGATTGAGTATTCAGTAAGTAGTTGAGCAGGGTCCCCGAGAGGACAAAGGGAAGGGTCTATGTCACCTGGGGTAGTAGAACATTTGGTATAAACCCCAAACCTGGGCCTAAAATAGTCAGCTTCTCTGCCCAGTGACCTCTTCCCGGGCTGACTACTGGCCACAGTCAGCCTGTGCTCTCAGGGCGTCTTGTAGAGGCCTGCAGGGAAGGATGGTCAGATACAGGGAGGCTGAGAAGAGGGTGCTGGGCAGGAGGCCTCGCCCAGCTTCAGTGTATGTGTCTCAGATGGAGATGGAGAAGGTGTAGGTGGGAAGAGCCAGAGTGGATGACATGTCCACACAACGCTAGGCCCTGCCATCTCCGGGAGTCAGCACGTAACCCCTTTGTTCCCAGACATCTGTGGCCCCTGCACGAGTCATTTATTTTTTTCTTTATGTCTCTGTGACAAGTGGCTGAGTGAGTGAAAATAGTTTAGGATAAAGATGGATTTTAGTTCATGGTTTCAAAAGTTTCAGTCCGTGGTCAACTGACGTATATATGTATGAATGTATGTATGTATGTATGTATGTGTACACACACACACACACACACACACACACACACACTTCTCTCCAGGGACTGTGTGGAGCAGGCCAGGGAACACACATAGCTGTGCATCAGCAGGCTTTCCCTTCCTTTCCTTCTTCCTTTAGGTCCCCAGACTGTGGGACAGCACTGCTCATACACCAGGCATGACCCCCACTTACTCATCTCTGCAAATGCCCTCAGAGACACACTCAGGGGTGCTTTGTAATCTCCTAGCTTTGTCTCAGTGGAGTTGCTTCTGCTTAGACCTCATGTTTCAGAACCTGCATGGTTAATGTCTGCCTTGATGGGTTTCAGACGTGTGAACCGTGGAGAGCTGGGTGAATGGATAAGGCAGGGGGGTAAGGTGGGGGGTGGGGCTAGACTAGACCTGAGCTGGTGGTTGGCCCAGGGGCCCAGCACCCACAACTCTCCCTGACATTAGTAGGATCCCTCTTTTTTAGGCCACTGCAGCAGTGTAACCCCTGTGGGTGAGACATTCACTTACGGAATCTTTCATCACTTTGCTAGGTTGGATGTGGAGCTGATGGCCGTGGTGGCAGCTGATGGGGTTGGGACCTGGTCCTGTGTCCCTGGGTCACCTGGGTTCTGAGGGTCTACCCCTCTCAGCCTGGTGTGACAGAATGACAGAGACACCATGGCTAGGCTATGTGGCCCAAGACCTACGTCTGTTGATGTGTGCTGATGGTCATAGGCTTGGTTTTCTGCCTTTGTGTTAGGAGAAACAGAAGCCTGACAGATGAGGTGTGGTCAAAGGTCAGGCCTATGATGTAGTGTCAAACATATCACATAGTCAGAAGCTAATAGCATGGAGCCCCTGTGGATGTCAGGGTGTTTTGAGTTTGCTTGTCCCCCAACCGGAAGCAACTCTTCACTTCTGACTTGGAGAATTGGCAGCCTGGTTGAGCCTCCGTCCCTGTTGCATCATAAGATTTGCCTGGTGGAGCCTGCTCACCCTCTGAGCCCATAGGTAACACCCAATGAAGCTCCTGTCCTCAGCCTGGCACCCTGAGACCACCACAGAGCCCCCTCACTCCTGGGGACTGCCCTCTGATCCCTTGTTCAGGTCAGAAAGGCAAGACAGGATGTGGCAGAGGGATGCAGAAGCTCTGCTGGCTACCATCTGCTCTTGAACTTGGACTGGCAAAGCCACAGCCCAGGCAGAAGGGTGTTGCATTCCCACGGCTGCCTCTCCCCCACTGCCGCCTTTGGGTTCCCTGTGCCTGCTCTTCACCTCTTCACCCTGGCTTCTGTCTTGGAGGAGCAGGCCAGGACTGGTGGCTCCAGTCACAGGGCTGGGAGGAAGCATCCTAGACTAGTTTGCAAGCTCTGGGCCTTCCTCCTCTGAAAACCAGGAGCTAGGCTAAGCCACCATGTGGGGGATGGGGCTGGCAGGAGGCCATAGAATAGTCTGACTGCTGTGGGTATTGGGGGCGTGGGACAGTCCTGCCCAGTCTCTCCCTGGCGGAGCTTTTGTCTGTCTCCCTCTCAGGCCTGTCCCTGTCCCTAGGGTGAGCTGTCCATATGCACATAGGGCTGTGTCCACACAGGTGTGTGTGGACAGAGATATCTCTGTCCACCATCGCACTGAGAAAGTTCAGTGCTTGGAGCAGGGATGTTTTCCTGCTCCTTTGAAATACACCCTGCCCAATGATGGTGGCTGGGATTGGCTTCGGGATATTTTAATTCCTAATTTAGACTGTTTATGTGCTGGGCTGGAGTTTCTGCCTGCCCCTCAGTACCTCCCTCCTCACCACCCTCTGTTTCCAGCTGTCTGGGGTTGGTAGGGTCCCCTGGGGTGTCAGAGAGCTACCTAGGCAGAACCTGGCCCCTCACCCCACCGCTGCCAGCCCCAAGCATCTTCACCAGCCCTTCAGGGGCTCCCAGGTTAGTGAGCACTGCTCTCTTCCTGGTCCACCACAGAGCCCTCTTTGTGAAGGCAGCCCCCTCCCCGAATGTTCTAGGCCTCTTTGGGATGGGGATCTGAGGTCATGCTGTGGCCAAACTGTCCTGCCAGCCCGGCTGCCTGGGTGGAGCCACAGGGCAGGGAGCAGAATCTGGCAGCAGTTCTGGATGCGTCCAGCTGTCGCCTAAGGAGACAGAAACAGAAGCGGGCAGGAGGGAGCCCCTTACTGACCACCACCCTTTGCTCCTTTATGAGCTGTAAGGACTGCCTGGGCACTGATGCTGACTGCTTGGCTTTAATCAGGAAATTCATTCTGCAAGGACTGGTCTGACAGGCCTCTGGGCTGTCTGCCTGTCTTCCTGGTTGCCATATCAACAGAGTGAGGGGCTGTCATCCCCTACCCCTGCCCAGCCACCCAGCCTTGTGGGAGGCTACAGGGAGAGGGTAGGGGTCCTTGAAAGCAGGACCCACAACTCAATCCTCCAAGACAGCAGGGTGGGTCTTGACCAATTGCCTCTCTTCCTGTGTGCACGTGTGTCAGGCCGCAACTTGTTCAGAGAACCTACAAAGAGAGTCTAGAGGGATCTTGCCTGGGGATCAAAACAGTGTCTGGTGGTCCAGGAGCCAAGACCCAGCTGTCTCCGGCCCTGAGGAAATAGAGGCATGAGCTGGGGGGCTTTGGAGTCCCTGTGCACACCCCCAGAATACTCACAGAGCAAAGGCTCCCCCATCCCACCCTTCTCTCGGTCTTTACCTAACTTAGCCCTCCCCTGTAGGCCGGACTGGAAGTCCCTCTGTTAGTGGTATCCTAGAACCCTCTGCTCTATGGATGTCCTCCACATTTGCTTTCCCTTAAACAATTCAGGGTTTTTTTGTGTGTGTTTTTGTTTTGTTTTGTTTTGTTTTGTTTTGTTTTTTTTTCCCCGCCTTAAGGGCCCTCAGCCTCTGTGAGGTGAGACTGGGGTCATTGGGAGAGGAGGGGCCCCTGGGTCGAAGGACAAGACCATTTAAACGGAGCAGGGTGCTGCTGAGCTGCAAGCCTCATGGCTTGTTGCAGGCTCCTGTCCACAGAACCAGTGGGTCACAGACGCCTCTCCATAAACCTTTTTTCTTTTTCTTTTCTTTTTAACCATTCAACAGAGACTAATACACAGAAGCTTCTAGAAATAAAACCTGAATCTTGGAGATTTGTGCCGGGAGTCGGGCGTGTTGTAGTATCATTCTCTACAAGGCTAACCCCTCCCAGTCTCCAGGGATCCAGAGCCCAGGGAGCCTGCCACCTGCCACGATTAGTGGTCCCTTTCACTGTCTTCTGTCCTCTGACCCCAGCTCCATAGCTGCTGGTCATCTTGGTCCACACCACCTGTTTTAAACCATTCTTACTCAGAGACAGGCAGAGCCAAGTGTGAATTCCTCCGAACCCCCTCCCCCATGTCATCCCTTTTTATACCTCTGAACATGTGGTTACCTTGCCCTTTATTCACACTGGGTGTCCTATCAGAGTAGCTAGTAAGGACAGTTCACACCATGGCAAGTTCTCATGCTGTTCAGGTCCCATAGTCGGGGGTGGGGGTGGGCAGGGGCAGTACCATGAGAGGCCTCGAGTTGCCCGGAGTGGGGAAAGGTAGAGTGACTTCTAGTAAACCCCCTTGGCCCAGATGGCTCAGGTCCTGCTTACCTTCACATTTGCCACTTGGCAGGTCCCCTGTCTCTGGGTGCAATTGCCAGGGGTGTGGCTGATGCCATGCCAGAGCAGACAGGGCTGTCTCAGTGGTCGGAGAGGCTGCAGGCTAGTCCTGGGATCTCCCTTGTTCCTCTTGCCTTCCTAACCTAGCAGAGCCTGGAGCTCCACCTAGGGCTATGATAGCCATCCTGTCTTGTGAGATAACACCTTTGGGTTATTCTCCTAGCCCTTCTTCCACCTTGGTAGCTCCTATGCTAGGGTTTGGGCGGACTCTCTGTAGTACTGAACCTGTCAGGACTGTACCTACAGTGTGTGCTGAGTCTTGAGGCATCAGCTCCTTGGTGTGTGTGAGGGGATCCCCAAGATGTGGGAACAGCAGGTAACATCGCTCAAGCCAGTGCTCCACACTGCGCTGGCTCCTCATGGGAGCCTGGAGATTCCCTAATTAAGCGATTTGTTATTAAAGCAGCCGTCTTCCTTGGAGCCTACTTTCTACTGCTGCTGTGGGGACAGACAGGCAGGCATCCCACAGACAGGCAGGCATCCCACGGGGGGGGGGGAAGGGCGGGGAGGGGGCTGCTCTGTCGGACAGCATGGAACCTGACACACTAGCTCACCAGGAGCTCTGACTGGTGCTCCATGTTTCCTTGGGGTCATCTTAGAGCCCAGAAGATGTTTGTGAGACTCACCAACTTAGTTCCTGAGGTTAAGCAGAGGCCAGGGTCATCAGCCTGTCCTGCTCTGTCCCACAGGCCAGACCTCAGAGACATCCTAGGGACAGGAAGGGAGGGACATGGTGCTAAGTGGTTGGTATCTGGAGAAGGGGAGGCACCTGCCTAGAGCATCATGGAGACCCCTAGGGATACTCCATTGGGATATGGAGATGGTCATTGAGCTCATGGTCTGAAGCTGTATGTGAATAAGTGAAACGGCTCATAGGAACCCTGGCCAGTGGGAAGTCGGGGGGGGGGGGGACAGTACCAAATGGGATGTTCCAAAGCCCAGCTAGAGTAAATGGGAGCCCTGACACAATGGAGGCACTCAGGTGTGAGCCCTTGTTCTCTGATGAGGTTACACCAAATCTCCAGTGACTGTTCTACTCGGGAGTCTCAGGATCCTGTCAGTGTAGGCAGCAGGAGTGAGGCCCTGGTGCATATCCTAATGATGTTTAAAATCTTGGAACCTCGGGGGCTAGAGAAACGGCTCAGTAACTAAGAGTACGGGCTGCTTTTGCAGAGGACCCACATTGGGTTGCCCGCACCCACAACTCACTTGTAACTCCAGTTCCTGGGGTTCTGGTACTTCTGCTCTCTGAGGGCACACATACACACACAGGCACAGACACACACTTGCACAATTTAAAAATAAACTTTAAACTGGGAAATTTAAAACTCCTGACTGGCCAGTTCACCTTGAAACACCATAAAAAAAATAACACCTTGTGTTTAACACATTCTTTCATGAAAAATGGCTGGTTTTTTTTTCCCCCCAACACAGAGGTTCAGTGAAAGCAGGGACATTGCTTGGTAATCTTTGGGGTCTGGGCCATCTGACTTGATGCAGAACTGTGGCTTGTGGAAGAGCACGGCACAAGAGGAAGGATTCCTGCTGCCAATACCACAGAGAATCCCCTGGTCTTTTTGTAGACTGAGCCACTCCCATCACCCAGGACACGGGCTGTGTGCCTTGCCTCTGTGTGTTGGGTTCTTAGCCCTGACCCTGTCACCTTGGGTTTCTGAGACCATGGAGAGAGCTGGGCACAGTTTCCCTCCCCCTTTGTGAAGTGCTGGACCCTGAGGTACACACACCCACTGTGAGGTACTGAGGAGCCCTGAGTAACACACTCCCACAACCAAGTGTAAATTGAGCTCATCCTCAAATTTGCGGGTGTGTGTGGGGGTGTCTCTCTGGCTCCCAGGGAGGGGGATAGCACCAGGATTCCCCAGCTGTAGGTAGCCAGAGCCACGGGGCCCAGCTAGCCTTGATGGGTTGGAAGCTGGTACGGGGCTAGCCTGAGCGGGAAAATGGATGAGCTTCATTAGTTCCCCTAGGAAGACTAAGCTCCGAGCGAGGCTGTCCTGACCCACCTCTCCCAGCAGGGATGTGTAGCACCTCCCAGAACATCACACAGCACCTTACAGAACATGAGGAGGCAGTGTAGCTTGCCACACCAGGGAGGGGAGAGATGTCCCATTGTTAGGCCTTTTTTTTTTTTTTTTTTTTAAAATGACTCAGATGGTTCACAGAGCTTCTTCCTTTTCCTGCCGGTTTCCAAGAATCCTGCTTCAGCATAATGGATCGAGTTATTAGAGGATCGATCGAGACACGGGTAGTTGGATGGAAGCCAGACCCAGCAAATTGGTATGGCACTAGCTAGGAGACTCCCTGGGGTCTAGGTCTGCGGTCAGCAGGCTGGTGAACAGGCAGGCAGGCAGCCAGTGAGAGGCACCTAGCTTCACAGGGCAATCACAGTTTTGACAGGGTGGCCCGTCTCTGTATTAGGGGCCTTCTGTGGAGAGAGAAGTGGGAAGAGGGAGGTGTGTGTGTGTGTGTGTGTGTGTGTGTGTACATGCACAACTGTGCATACACTTCCAAATATGCCTCTTGTGGGTGATGCCCTAACATGTTATCCATTTAAACTAAGGCTATACTATGTGTCTATGGACCTACATGATGTAAATCCCTACTGGCTATAAGACTTTTCCTCGTGTTCCTGCCCCACTGTCGGAGGAAGCTCTGGGGTGCTCTGAGGCTACCCCGTAGGCTCCTTGTCCCTTAGTAGATCTGCTTCTGTGTTTGCACTGTAAGCTTCTATGTGGGACGATAACTCAGGCCCACGGAGCCCTGCACTGATCCTGTCACGGGGCTGCAGCACTTAGTGATGTCCACAAGTAGCCTCAAGGCTCCCTCCCCTCACCACTTACTCTTTGAGCTTTATCTGACATCCTCTTGCCCAGCAGGAGTTTGTCCTTCACTGTCCCCTGCACCCAGCTTGATCAAGGCCAGCCTCTGTCAGCTCACCCTCGGGTCCGTGGACTTGGAGCACATCTCTGACATCCAGTAGGTACTCCTGATGGATGGGTTTTCCTGCTCAGTGATGGGCAGAGTAACAGAGGAGCCTGGTCCTTTCCCTGAGGTGGGCTTTTGCGGCTGAGTGGAGTTTACCTAAGCAAAAAGAGAAGTAGGCATTGCTGAGTATACAGGCTGACACAGGTCAGCCATGATCCCTATTCCCCCTGCTAGGCCTCCAGTGTGACCATCCGACTCCTACCCCCACCCCCAGAGGTCTTCTGGTTCTGCCTGACCCTATGGCCCCAGTAGCATTTCCAGGCCAAGATGGGATCAGCCTCTGGGGTCAGGAGGTAGGCTGTGCTTAGCCTGCTCCGCTCCCTCTCCAGTCATGTGGATGAGCCATGTAAGTAAGGCTCCTGCGCTGTGCTTCCCACTTCTCTGTAAATTGGCTGGCATAATGGCTCAGCTGGGTTCTGGGCCTAAAGAATTTCATCCCATTAAACACAAATACCATGCGGTTTGAAATATTTGTGCTGGAGCCACCCTGACTGTTGCTCGGGCGAGCCACATGGAGCTGTAATTAGTGCCTGGCGGGTAGCCGCCAGTGACTTTGGGGTGCAAACACACGGCAGAGCCGTGATTGTCTGTGTTGTCTCTATGTTGTCCCACCCTGCCCATGAGTTTGACTGTTCCTTAGTCTAATAAGCAAGTTGGTCTGGACCTAGAAGGACCTGTCCTGCAAGGTGTGGCAGGCCCATATACTCTGAGCACAAGGGCTGTCTTTGACTGTGTTCTCTGGGGCGGTGGGCAAAGAGTGATGGCCACTGATGGGTGCTCAGTCAGGCCCGTCAGTGACCGGGCGGATGAGCTACGCTGAGGATCAGTTTTCCCACCAGAACAGGCTACATCTACAGGACCTATCACATAAATGCTATGACAGAGGTTACAAGTCCAAAGACATCAGGCTGTGTGCATGGTGTCTACTTCCTGGGTCACCACATCATCGTTCTCACATGATCTGTGCCCCTCGTCCGCATGTCTGGAGCTGGCCTGTATTCCTCTTCTACCTGATAGGGACTGGCCTTCCAAGGTTAACTGACCTTTAGCCATGGACTGAATGCGTGTTTCCCCTTAAGTTCAACTATTGTAACATCCCAGTAGTACGTTAGAGCTAGAAGCTGAGGTCTTTGTGGGTTGTGCTATCTGATCTGTGGTGATCAGATGTGGTTATGAGGGTAAGGAGATTATAAGGTGATCAGAGTCACCTGTGTACATGATCTCTGCCATTTATGGACAGAGGAGTCAGCTGTGGCCCCCCAAACCTTCCCTGTTACACTGTGATCTCAGTTTCCAGCTTCCATACTAAAACATAAGTTGTGGGAAAGTTCCCAGTACCAGCAAGTCCCACTCCCCCCATTCCACTCTGCCTCAGTGGACCTGGGGGTGCCTGGAGGCTTGGACTCCTCCACATCGTGTCCTTCACCTGCCACTGGGTCACAGCTGAAGCAGGTGTGTGGGCAGTCCTGGCCCAACCAACTTGGCACCTGGGCAGTGGCTTCCCAGAGGGGGAAGAGCAGGGCTTATGGTTCTGAACTTTGGGGAGGAGCCTCTGAGACCATAGGCAGTGTATAAATGTCATGCTGGGGCTGACACCCAGGTAGCAGGATGCCCGGTCTCGGGGATGAAGCAGCAGCCTTGGGAAACCAAGGTCCATCAAGCTTCACTTTGAAATCAGACTTTCCAGGGGGGACGGGCGGGGGGGGGGGTCTCGGCCATCTTTTCAAAATGTCACCACTATTAATAACATGGCCGCTGGTGGAAGGAGGACAGGGACAAGGCCAAAGTCGGTTAGTTCACTCACAGCCTGAGCCACCTTGGGGCTAGAGGCCAGGTCCTGTGTAGATGTAAGAAAACTGTGTGAGACTTGAGGGTCTGTGGTGAGGCTCGGCCTAGCTGAGGTCTGCTCAGGGCAGGGCTTCCCCAAAGGACCAGAGAGGATGTACCTAGAGATGACAGAAATTGGGGGATTTCACCCAGCTTTGATGCTTCCGTGTGTCCATTGAGAGGAGGAGGAACCGTCTGGCAGCCTGTCAGACAGATCCAGGCAAGAGAATGAGTCGCCTTTTTACAGGAGGCTCCAAGAGCTAGGGGGATCCCAGGACTCTGTGGGCAGGAGGCCTGACAGGTAGGGGCTGGGCAGCATCTAACAGCATATATTCAGTGTCTCCCAACCTTCACCTAAGCTTAGGGTCCCTCTGGAAGCAAGGTGCCAAACTCACCACCAGTAGTAACTGGGACTCAAAGGTTCCAGGTATTGTTCACTGGGGTGTAGGCCTCCAACTGGGCCTTGGTGCTCACTCTGGCCATAGCCTCTATACAGAGCTCCCAGGAGCCTAGCAGCTCAGGAGGCCCTGCCTCATAGGCATACCGAAGTCTGGAATCTTGTACATCGGTGCCCACAAATTGCAGCCAGGGAGTCCTGGACACAGGAGGCTTTTGAGCCGGGCATACTGGCAGGATCTGTGAACATGGCAGCTGCCTCCCACCCTACTAGAAAAGTACAATTACCAAAGTGTTGTCCTCTGACCCCCAGTGCCTCTAGGGTTTCTGGGAAGTGGAGGTTAGGTTTAGGATGGACTTGGGGCCCAGGCAGTATGTCTCTGAGGGTGTGGGAGCCAAAAACTAGAGAGGGGCTTGCGCCAGGCTGGGAGAGCAGGCTGGTGGTAGGCATTGCTGTGAGGGCTCCTTTTTAAATAAATATCCAGTTGCCAGGCAACAGTGGTGGGGATAGCCAGGCTTTGCATAGATGGATTGGGGGTGGGGGTCAAGGACCCAGTTGGAACACAGCCTGCTGCAGGATTCCTGGTTTCCCATGGATGCCAGCCATTATGCCACAAGGTGCCCTCCCTGTCCCCCTTCCCAGTGTGCCTGGGAACCCAGCTCCCGAGTCAGCACAAAGTTGTGTTTGCAGCGGTCGACACACACACACACACCTCAGATCACAAGTGTAAGCTGGGTTTTCTCGATAAGGTGGAGATGGTAATGTCCCTAGCAGTATGTAGAAAAGAGAAGGGACCCAGCCACCTGGACTGGGGAGCTGAGGCCCACCCAGAGAGGCTGCTGCCCCTAGCCTGTGAGGAGGAGTCTAGCACCCGTGCACGGGGACCACTCAGCCCCTCCATCTCTTGAGGAACAGATTAAAGTCTCTTGACCCTCAGAGCAGATAGAGGACAGCCTGTGTGCTGAACAGGTGCGGACCTGAGAGAGGCGTGGCTTAGGGGGCCTTGCTGGCAAGAATGTGGCTGGTAGTGGCTCCTCCCAGTATAACTTTCTTCATCCTCAATGGGCACTGTGTGGATTGAGGCGGAATCCCAGGTAGGGCAGCCTAGGCAGGAAGGAGCAAAACTGCAAACCGAAGAGGGAGACCCTCTGGCCCTTCCCTTGAATTTCTGCCCAGCCTCCAGGCCCAGACACCATAGGGTCCCACAGGACTACAGTAGTCAGTTCTGAGTCCCACAGAAGGGCCCTGCTCCGTGCTCTCCCAGGCCTGCCCTTATCCATACTACCTAGCCATGGAGAACAGAAGCCACATGGGGGCCCCATCCAGATGGGCTCACCACAGTTCTCCTGCAGAAAGGAGCCAGACCCTGGGGGTTGGGGAGGGGAAGATACCAGGCCATGTTCCCACGGAAGGAGTGTCCAATCCCCTTGGGTCACTAATTTGAGCTTCAGGCAGCTGTGCATCGAGGCCCAGGCAGTTATTTCTGGCCCAGTGAATTCCAGCCGAGAGGTCCCTGAAAGCCCGTCCTGTGGGCCAGCGGTCCTCTTTCCCAGGAATCACCTTGCTCTGCTTTTGTCTCCCTTCCTTACTGGAGTAGGCGGTGCCTAATGCTCTTGGGGATCCCGCTGGGCAGAGGTCAAGCCAGGCCCTCTCACCTTCCAGAATTAAACTGGTAGCCCAGAGTGGAGTTGGGGGGGGGGGGTTGTCTGAGAAGCAGCTGGTGTGGAGGGGCTGTCACTATGACTGGTCCTTAATGAGGAATAACCAGGAGAGTCTGAAAATGTGGGGAACAGGCTTCTCTTCCAAGCAGCACCCCCATGGTGTTGGGGGTGGTGGTGTGCATGCTGCCACCAAGTGGCTGGCAGAGTCTGGGTGAGGTTTCTCGCCTACACAGCCTGCCTTCCTGCAGGCACTAGGACTAGAGGGGTGGGATCAGGCACTTTTCCACTCAATTATCCCTTGAAAAGATCCCGAATCAAGCTCTTTATTAAGAGCTAAGCAGAGACATTAGCGCACTTTCTAATTAGCATGGCTTTAAAAACTGCACAATTAGAGCCATTGGCATGTACTCAGCCAGGCTCCACAGTGTCAGTCTCTGTGGATTGGGGGTGGGGGTGGCCTGGGAAGACCTGGGGTCCTCCCCTCCTTTGAAGACCTCATAGGGTGTGTTTATATATGCAATCCAAGTGCCCCTGTTGTGTGTGTTTGAGATGTGTACAGTGCACTAGAAGAGATAGTAGTTTTCACATGGGCATTTGGGTGCATGTCTGGTATCCAAGCCTGCTCTGGGTGCCCCACTGTATAGTCTGCTCCTGTGGCTGACCAGGCATACACTTTATCTAGGGCCAGAGCAGTGGGCTAAGGGGGTGGTATTGCTGTCCATGGCCCAGGCCATGGGGAACATCAGCTCACCGTGGTTGTTAATAAGGGACTGGAAAGGCAGAGTGCCTCCCAGGGTACAGGGGGAGGGATGAGGATGAAATAGAATGTTCTGGCAGCTAGAGCTGAGTATTCCTGGTGACCTGTCCTCCCCGTTCGAGGGGCTATAGTGGGGAGTGGCTCGCACACCCTGGCTTCAGGAGGAAGTATTCTCCCACAGACAGCCTGCCCCCCCCC
>JADRCD010138343.1:0-16012 GCA_019843815.1 Montemys delectorum | reverse complement strand
TTTTTGTCCACATTCCTGATGGTCAGCTCAGAACTGTCATCACTGAAGATGTGCTTATCGTCATCTTCCTCCTCATTCTCTATGGGTTCTCCATCCCTACACAGTGCGGAAATGCAAAAGGTGATGATGATTCTGAGCGTGGGGTGAAGAGGTTCACTGCTGATCAGTTCCCACAGAGCGCAAACTGAGAGAAGGGGGGCAGGCTCAGTCTACATAAAAGGGAAAGACTTCTGAGTAGCATCTCCTGTTATATGCTTTTTATGCCTCTCCCCCAATCTTTTGAGTATGTGCAAAGGCTATCGATAGAACCCAGAAAGATTTCATTCAACCAGCACCAAAAGCTAAACCCGCATCTGCTCCTACAAGTCTGAAAATGAAAGAATAACCAAGACACTGAGGAAGAGGACTTCCTAGAAAAGAGCCATTCTTCACCCTGGTATTTTAGGAAGCCCACACTCATGCCTCTAAAAACCCCACAGGCAGTAGGACTAGGGTTTGCCTTCTCCTCTCACCCAGAACACGAGGCACATGCCAGTTTCTTACTTTGTCCAGCTCATGGTGGGCTCTGGGAAGCCATCGGCATCACACACCAGGGTGACTGACTGGCCCATGTTGGCAGTGGCATTCACGATGCTCTGTCTGGCCTGGACAGTGGGTGGTACTGAAGGAAAGAAAGGATGTCAGGGGTGGTTGTACAAATATTAAAAGAACCCGATGGCCCTGAGAAGAGGCATTTGGGGGTCTGCCACCTGAGCATTAATAGTCCTGAATGTCTACAGTGTTAGTGGGAGGCATCTAAACCCACATGATATTCTAAATAATTAATGTAAACTGAACAAAATTTGCCCACAAACATGCATTATTGTTTTAAAGAGTGTCTTAACTCGTGATCATGTGGTATTTGATTTACAAGCAGCTATTTGTTGGGATGTATTTTTCTCAATCAATAAGGATTACAATATATATAATATATACAACTAGGAGAGTTGGTGGGACTTGATGTCAAAAAAGGCTCTGCTCTCCATACTGGCAAACATTAGAAAGTGCAGTTCCTGTTGGTTGCCAGGTTGGCATGCTTCTGAAAGATACCACCTCAGCAGGGTGACATTCTCTGCAGCTGTCATAAACAACTTTGTGCACAAGGTTCTTCCACCAAAGGAACAAGAGGGAGAAAGCTTGGCAAGAAAACACATATCAATAACCAAAACAATTCAAATGTGATTTACTTATTTTCTTAGCACTGACATTATAATTTCCTGTAAGCATCTTACAAATGTGAGATCGATGCTACGGGTGTGTTTATTTGACACTGCAAATTAAGATTAACAAGCCCACGGACCACGATGCTGACTATTCTGAGACCTGAATTGATTGCAGTATTTTCTCTGCCCATCAAAGCAAGGGTACTAACTTCCTAGTGACGGTAACATCAAGGACACTGGGGATGAGGGAGGGTTTATTAGCAGAATGGGGAGTCTTTAGTTCTTCTAGACAATGGAGGGCATTTGATATGCACAACTGGAGGGAGACACCAAAGACAAGTGAGTTAAGGAGAAAATGTCCCCCTTCCAGAGGTTGTGATAGTGGGAAGGGGTTCCCTTGAGATATAGGAATGAGATAGAACAGGTCTACACCCAAAGGGAATGGAAAGAAGGTCCCCCATCAAACCCTGGTTGTAGAAATTGAGGGAAAAGGAAGGGCAGATCTCCTCACCATTCACAATGACCTGAATGTCCTTGAAGTTGATCTCCCCCCGGGCCAGGATCCTGCCCTCACAGCGGTAAGTGCCCTCATCTGTTTTCTTGATGCCCCGGATCTGCAGGTAGTTGTTGGACAGGACTATGAACCGGACTGGAAGAGACAAGAAGCAGGTTCACCCAAGGTCAGTCCATGAGCTCTACAATCAGGCAAGGAGCTGAGCCTCTTATGAAATTTGTGTTATTTTTGAGACAGAGTTTCACAGTGTAGTTCACCTGGCCTGGAACTCACTATGAAGCCTAGGTTAGCCCCAAACATGCAACCATTCCTCTGTATCAGCTTCTGCATGCTGGAATTACAAACACTTGACACAACCTCGCTATCTCATCCTTTCTCCTACCTCTGGTATTTAATTTCATCCTAAAACCAGAGCAAAGATATCCCTGGCCCTGAAATACAGATGAGTCAGGCCCTGAAATACAGGATGGCATGTCTGTCTTTTGCTTTGGAGAGACAAGCAGGTGCTTGAACCACACTAGTTACAAACAAACATCTGTTTAGGATCCAGAAATTTTATGTGAGTTTTGGGGCCCTGAATATACATTTAGATGGCATGCCAAAGGGCCTGTGTAGGAGTGGGAACCTAGGGGACCTGAGGGCTCATGGGAACTCAGGTCTTACCATCTTTTTTCAGGATGACATCTCGGCCTTTGTGTTTCCAGATGATAGTTGGGGGCAGAGAGCTGACCACATCACAGACAATCACAGCATCTTCCCCTTCCTTAAACTCCTGTGGGGTTGGTGCATTCTTGAACATGAGCTTCTCTGAAAGACAGCAGGAGGAGCAGAGTGAGGAACAAATACCTTCTCAAGAAAGCTCTGATGGCTGGATTTAAGCTCCAGGGCAGTTTCCATGTATAACTCAGCAATGTAAGAGGGACCCCCCCACTTAGCACTGGATCATTGACTGAGGCAGAACAGTTAACATTGAGAGGGGTCTATGGAGGGGCATGGGCTCCCTGATGCAGTGAAGATGGACACAGGTACAGTAATGAACCTGGCATCTATCCTACCATGAAAGTAAGGGTCATTGATTATTTTTGGTCTCTCATTCTGACCTCACCCTATTTTCTTGTAGCAGAGAAAATTCTGAAGACTAAGAGCCAACTTCATGGCAGTTAATGCTATGACAATCAACACTTACTTACCATGACTTGAGCCAACACTATGCACAGTAAATACTCAGTGAGATGTCACTTCCATGGCCATGGAGGCCATCTTCCCTGAGCAGCGCCATCTTCCCTGAGCAGCATCAAGAGTGGACATATAATACTCCATCTCACTAGGTCGTTGGGCTATATCACTAGCAAGTGTAGTGGGATTAAGAAGGCAAAACCTGAACCACGTGTCTGTCGTTGTCACTTAGAAGACACAGAGGAACTGGAACTGACACTAGCCCTTGGGGAATTGTGTAGTTTCTGGAGAATGGCAGTCCCTGGGAATGTAGTGACAAAAGGTAGGAACTAGCCTTCTTGGTTCTGGGCTGGTCACCAACCATTTGAGAATATACTAGATCTCTTAGCAACTCAGACAGAAAAGGAACCGCCACGCCCTTACTGGTCCTCCTGTTGTGTTCTCTGCCTTTACTACCCACCCATGTATCTTCCCAACAAAGGTGGGAGTGCAGGGTACATATGAGGGCTCTTACGGAAGATCTTCACGTTGACAGTGGCCTCGGACTGGGTGCCATCCTCGGCGGTGACCACACACTTGTAAATGCCGGCATCGTCGATGTTGGCATTGTAGATG
Organism: Montemys delectorum; assembly: GCA_019843815.1. Lineage (NCBI taxonomy): Eukaryota > Metazoa > Chordata > Mammalia > Rodentia > Muridae > Montemys > Montemys delectorum. Next base: position 12,505 of record JADRCD010138343.1, on the reverse strand, counting down.
GTGAGGGTGGAGGAGTCATCGTCATTCCACACCACAGAGATCCGCTGCTGGTTTGGGCTCAGCTTCTCCCCGTTGGGGGAGAACCAGGAGATGTCCTTATCTTTGGCATCTCCTGCCACTAAGGAGGAAGAGATTATTTTCAGAGCACAGAAAATGAGAAGATTAAGCCCTTCCAGAGTGTCCATGGCTACAAAGCCTGGAGGGCTGGAAAGGGATCTCTATCATGAAGCATTTGGCAGCTCTGCTCTTTGTGGGTTTAATTATATACATAACATCTCTTAGAGTTGAACAGACTTCCCCACTGCCTGCGTATATAGTATTTTTTTTTTAGTTGCCATGTCCTTGGAGAGAGAAACAATATTTGCTGTGAACCCACTGTGCCCTATACACTAAGCTAGGAATGAATGTGTATTATGGCATGGGAAATGAAGGCGGTTGGTTTATCTGAGCTCTGAGCTCCAGGACCTAGCTGGCCTGAACCAGCTGATCAGAGCAAAAAGGATGGAGACTGTTTAACTTCTGAGTTGAAGTTAAGAGAAACTGGGTAACCCAAGAGTTAAGATTCCAGCCATTTTGACTGTAGCAACTCTGTCCAAACCGGCATGAATGATTGCTATTATGATGCTTGTCACCTCAGTCAACCGCTTATATCCTCTGAGAAGACAGAACATCAGCAGTGCCTGCTCTCTCTGGGGACCTGAAGGGACACTCAGGTGCCTAGAGGCCAGACTGGCTTAGGGTGAACAGCTCTCCAATCTACTACTACTCCTTTGATTTGCTGCCTGTCTGGGGGCACCAGCCTGCACTGCCTAGCCCGGTGCAGATATGTGGTATGGAAATGTAGTGTTCCTTTCGGGGCCCATCATGTTTTCAATAAATATCACAATTTGCAAGCTGTGCTGCGGGCACTGAGGCTGTATCTTCAGATCATTGAAATTGCTATAATGATGGCAGAGCTGGAGCAAATGTACCCAGCAGCCATAGTCCTCTGGTCAGATGCAAATCATGGTGGCAGTTAGGCTCCTTTCCACCAAAAGTTGTGTGTTAAATGCCACAACCTGCACCTAGCTCAGTTCATTCCTGCTTCTGTTCTATTCCAAATCCCAGGAATGTAATCTACCAACACCTTGAAGTCCATTTCCCCATCCCTTCCCGCATAGGATACTTCCCCGTTATTATTAGGGGCATATTTCCCAAGTAGGCATTAAGAACACCCAGAAGTATAGACAGCATGCCACTCTGAAGGGAAAGTCTCAGAGAATGATCTGGAATGGTTGCTGACACTGCTGACCAAGAGAAGAGCAGTGGCCAAAATTCTAGTTTAGGTACACTCAGTTTGCACTCTGAGCAACAGGTTTTGGAGGCAAGCTTTGGGATGTGATGGGACCCGGGACACTTGCCTTGACACAGGAAGAATTTGGATTCTCCAACGCTGATTTCTCCTTGGCTGGGAACAATATCTACCTGCAGAGAAACTGAAAAAGAAAGAAAAAGTCCAGTTGAAACACACCATTAAAATTTTGAGGTAGAACCCCAGAGCTTTCATTCAAATATGAGATTTTCCAAGCTCAGTTTTAAAATGATGAGGTTTATTTGGCTTCTGAAAATTTAGCACTATCAAAGTAACTTCATACCCAAACTGGAAGGATATACAGTTTAGACCACTCCTACGTGGAACTGGAACTGTTAGCTGCTGTCAGAGTGGAAAGGCCCCCTGAGCTGCTTACTAAATAACTATGCTTTGTAGTCACAGAAAGAGCCAGCTAGCCAGTCCCTTCTGGGTGTCAGTCTGAAGTGGCCCTAGGGCTATTAAGAGCAGGAAGCCTGTTATTCCAGAATTATGGATCGGGATAGCTTGCACATTCCCTGTGCTGCCACACTGGACCATTGTGAATCAGATCCATTCCAAAGCAGGGGTGCCAATGAGAGCTCACCTCACCCGGCAACGTATAACCATCACCTATCACCAGGGCTAAAAACAACATCAGTATGCCAATCAGTCTGCTCTGCTTCTGAAATCCCACAGCCTGTGCTTTGTGGAATTCTTTGCACCCCCTGGCTACTTTTCCTGAATTTTTATTTGAATATCCATACACTTAGTCTTCCTATGGTACTGATAAGAAAAAAAATACACAACACCAGATCTCACCGATTGCCCGGTTCACTCTGCTTCCCATTTATCTCCTTAGAGCAGATAACAACTGTTCATGAAAATACAGTTTTAAGATAGGAAAACAGAATGCTTTATTCATTTGAAATCAACTTCCTTTTTGCCTCTGCTCTCTTTAAGTAAATCTGAAAGGCGAAGGCTAGCACACAGTGGAGGGAACTCCTCAGAGCCATTATGAAGCAAGCCCCCTCCTACATTCCCCAGAAAGCAACCAGGCTGGATCATAGAGACTAGGAACTCTTCCTTCTAACAGCCATTTTCTGTTCACAGTAGAAGAGGGAAAGCTTGTTGCCATGGTGACCAGCTTGCAGGCAGGGCTGGAGCAGCAGCTCTGAGTATGGGCTCATGAGACAAGAGACCACAGTTGTGCTCAGTAAAATACAGGGATCAAAGGGCCTGCCTGGGGCTGGAAAGGGAGTGCACGGTAGGGTGGGGTAGGCAGAAGATTTGGGGTACAGCATTCCTAATCATCCCACTGACAGACAAAGCAAGTCCCAAGAAATGCAGCAGAGGCTGTACAGGCAAAGGGGTGAAATGGGACCAATGTGGAGAAAAAAGATGGAAGAAAGGGGTAAGGGATGGGGTTTCAGGATAAAGGAGGGCCGGAGGCTGAGCTCTCCTCCTCCATGGATGAGTGGCTGAGCTTGGGCATATTCCAATACTGAACTGGAGGAAATGGTACAGTAATCCAGAGGTGCAATCACCTCTCCTTTGTCATTGCCAGGGAATTGGAGCTTCATTCTTATCCAAGAACATGTCCTCCCCACCCCCCTCCTTTCTGTGCATGGCTCTTGGTACATAAAGCTGTGCCGGGACATGATGCTGGCAGGGCTGAGTCCACATGTCCAGATGCAATCAGCGTAGGTTGCTTTTGTCCCATCATACTTCTCTAGCTGGAGTTAGGTGGCATTCAGTCCCACAGCGTTACATTTGGAAAGGGTCTCAGATATCACTGTGATCTGCTTCTTCCTTGTCCAAATGGAGAGGAGCAGGGAGTGACTTCCTCACAGTCACTGCTAGTTGCAGGTCAGTGTTGTGGAGCAAAGACCTCCTGGCTCTCAGGTAAGTTCTCGTTCACTTTACAGTACAATCTTTGTGAAGAGGGAAGATGATCTCATCGAATGAAAGAAATCATCTGCACATGCTGAATGACACCCCTTAGCGCTGTCATTTCTTGAGGAGTACAGAAAACCTAGGACTAGGCCCCTCTGGTATCCCGAGAGCTTGGGACCTAACCAAAAAGGCTCTAGATCAGTACTATGAATTCAAAGGGCCAACCAGAACCTCTTCAGTTGCCTTTGGTGACTCACACTTCAGGGGACGGATGGTACCTTGAAGTTTGGAAACTGTTCCTCCACTATGACTCACCTGAGCCGTATTCCTCTGTGGAGTTTCCAGGACATTTTCTAAAAACATCTTTCTGTCTGCAAAGTTCACTGCCCATATGCTGAGCATTAGCTGTCAGTTTCAACATATGGATCCTGTTACTTTAATACTTTCACTGCTGGAGAATATCCTTATTCTAAGTGAAAAAACAGCCATCACTTTTTCTTTTTCTTTCTTTCTTTCTTTCTTTCTTTCTTTCTTTTTTTTTAAAGCTCCTTTCAAAAAAGAACATGACTCTCAAGGGGAAGTCAAGCTGAAGAGCTTTCATTCCCAAATGCTGCCAGGATCTATCTATGGACAACTGAGAGAAAGAGAAATGCGAATTTCAAAGGAATTCCCAGCTTAACGGGATCCCTCACACGCATTTATCATCAGTTCTAAAAAAAGAAATCTTCCATGGAGACTGCTGGCCTTTTGCACACAAGGAAAGGAGGCTGATTTCTCTCTCAAAGCACCAGACAGGGCTGGGACGGAGGAGTCTGGACACTGCAAACAATGCTTGGATGTTTTAGATTATAGTCAGTGCAGATTTTCCTCCTGCGCATGCCAAACCTTGAATTATGAGGTCTAATAATGAGAAGGGGAACTCCGTGGTAAACTCCAAACCCCGTGCCTCCCCTTTGTGCCTCCCCTCCTCTACCCATCTTTTCCCCGTTTCACTGTTTTGCAATAAAATCTCCTGAATTATGTATCACCTTCCTCTCATTGTGTGTGCAAGATAATTTCCTAGCCAGCACAATGCATACCTTTAAAGACACTTATGAAAGCATTGCTCTCTATCACGTGGCTCACACCCTGCTCTGCTTCAGCCTTCCCTGCATAAACACTGTCATCTCAGTTGCATATGAGGATTCGCACTCCCAAACCAAGATGTTTGGACCTGGGTGGGCTTTGCTGGTTGGGATAACACTGTCCAGTAATTTCCATGTTATCATTTCCTTATATATCCACCAAGCTTACTTGTAGTCAACCTACACTATTGGGTTTACAAAAGCCAGTTCATTACTGCACCAATCTACTAATAGTTTGGAGAGTTTAAAAAAATAAAGACCAAGGAGGGTGCTGTATCTCTTGCAGAAGAGGAAACTGAGATGCAGGAAATGAAATACTCCAGTCAGATGATGAGCAATCTATCCAAGAATGAATGAAGGAACATCATGTAATTCTAATTCACAACTACTTTGAAACCCCCCTTCTGTGTGTGTGTGTGTGTGTGTGTGTGTGTGTTTCTGTGTGTGTGTTTCTGTGTGCATACAAGTACATGTTATGTAGGCCAGAGGAGACAACCCTTTGATTTTTGAGATGGCATCTCTCATTGGCCTGGAGCTCATCCACTTATGCTAGTAGGGCTGGCTAGCAAGCCCCAAGGATCCACCTTCTCCGTTTCCCCAGCAGTATTACAAGTGCACACCACTACACCAGGTTTTTACATGTGGATCCTTACAGAGCAAGTACTATCTCTCCAGGCTCCTAGAGCCTTTCAGAAACATCAAATGGGTTTACTGTTACCTGTTAGTTCCCATTAGTTGCTCTTTCTCTCTCCAAATCACAAGTTAGATATACAGAGCCTTTGTTCAAAAACATTTCAATAACATTGCTGTCATCATTTCCCTGTTGTTACTAATCATCATCCTCTTCATTCATGGATGATAATACCATGACCCCCATTTGACAGATGGAGAGGCAGAAGCTTGAGGTCTTAATTAATGGTCAAGATTCAAACACACAGTAAACAAATCCAAAGCCCCAGCTGTTTCTCTCATACTATGTCACTCCCTGTGAACCAATATTTAAAAAAAAGGCCCATCCTTCCATAAATAGAATGGCCCATGTCTCCCTGTCTCATGTAAATAAGCCCAAGGGAGAGTGCTTGGTTCTAAAATATATTTGTCTTTTTCAGTATCTTTTTTTTTTTGTAGTTGATGAATATTCTGGAAGCAATGCTCCCCCTTTTAGGTGTAGGTAGATGTTTTATAACTTCCAGCTTCCTAGCAAAAATAGGCTATAAAGTCACAGTTACTGAAGAAAAGTGAGTGAACATTTCAGTTCATAAGAGACGCTAAGGTGCTTATCCGGAGAGGTGGGGATCTTGTTAGGTAAAGCGACAGGGAAGAATCATTCATTCTGATTTCTAAAGTAGTTCATAGATTTCGCTTAAGTCAGCATCTTCTCACAGCAGTTGAATTTGACTGGTTTTTTCTTCAATGTGTTTGTTGTCAGGGTAGGAGCTTCCAGCAGAGAGTGAACTCGGTGGTCTCTGAGGAAGTACTGCCGTGTTAGAAGGCTATGACGAAAGTTGTTGGCCATGGCAAAGGTCAAGACTGCATCTCTTATGGGCCCGGGGTCAGAGTGTGTACTGGTGAGGAAGAGGTGGACAGACTATGGAGGATTTCTCTGCGCAGAGGCTTCGAGTGAGATGGAAGAATTTTCTAGAGCCCATTTAACAATGGCTAAGGACTTGTGAAGAAGGCCTTGAACTGTAGCTCTTACGGTTATTTTTTACTTGTTGTTTTAGAACTACGCCTTAAGTGTTGCTATGCATAATCACCTTGGTGGACAGATGTGGTTTTGTGTTTGTAAGTATAACTGGGGGCTTTTTCATGTGACCACAGTTGCTGTGATCCCAGCCTCAGACAATCAGGAGTGTCGGAACTGAGGCGTCCCTATTGATAGGGACCATTTACTCTCACCACTAAACATGAAACTCAAAGAAAGCGAGACAAACTGATGTGCTAGTCATGCTGGGTACTCAAGGCCCAGGCTCACATCTGCTGGAGTGTGAATCTCAGTTTGACCTCCTGTTAGCTGTTTGATCACAGGCTAACCCCTCAATGCCCCCTCGGCAAAACAGAGAAAACTAAAACAACCCACAGCTTTGGAATGCTTATGGTAATTGATATTATGGAAATCACACAATAAGCTCCTAATACTTGTACATTCAGTGTATAATTCTAGAAATCACCCTTTCCAGTGAGATTACTTCAGTGTGAGGGAAGTGATGCTTTCCTTTATGGCTGAAAAATAAAATTTCTTTCCTGAATGATCTAATATGTGGATAGGTAGCCTATTTCTGCTTTTTGCGTTAACTTATTTGTTTGGAAAATTTTGAATTCAGTCAGAGCCAAAACCACAACAATGGAAACACTGAGTAGTGCTCTGGAGGGATCATTTTACCTTGACTTCAGTGTTCTCGTGCTATAAATACAGTAAGACTGAACTCATGTGCTTGGATTGCCACACAAATTAAATAGGAGCTGGTTGTAGTTAAGGACTCAGGTTCTGGAGTCAGGGAGACATCTGAGTTCCAACTCTGTCACTTAGGAACAGAGTTGGCTGTCAAGTGGATCTGAGTCCATACTCCTCACCTCCAAGTCAGGATACTGGGTATGGAACTGATTTAGAAAGATACTTCATATAGTCTCTCTCTCTCTCTCTCTCTCTCTCTCTCTCTCTCTCTCTCTCTCTCTCACACACACACACACACACACACACACACAGTCTTGACTTCTCAATCTCAAATAAATAAAATCCCCAATAATATTTGTAACAGCAGGAATGAAATGGGAGAATTTTCTTATGTACAATTGTACCTAACATATCTCTCTCTTTCTCTCTCTCTCTGTTTCTCTCTCTGTTTCTCTCTCTGTGTGTGTATGTGCGTGTGATCCAGTGGGAGCTTATACAATGTGTACAAGAATATTAATAAAATAAGTGCAAATGTCAGATTAATGCTGTTGGAAGAGTAATTTGATATGAGTAAATTTATCTCATTTAAGGGAAAAGGGATTAATAAATTACTAGATGGCACAGGAACGTCACTTATATCAGTTCCGCATTTACGGTTTGAGATGGTGTTGGGAAAGCCGCTTGGGGAAAAATAAGATAAACATTCAAATATCATTAACACCAATGCAGATGCTAATTTAAAGGTGCCATAAAGCAGATGCTCTCGGAGATTTTGATTTCCGGTTGCATAGAATGGCATCGCCATGGACAACTACATTCCAGCAGCCACTGGAAGCATCCTGAGGGCTCACAGCTGGCTCACAGCAGAACTAGAATCATCTCAAAGCCGTGTGAGCTCAAGCACTGCTAAACTTTCAGCAAGAGACTCCAATATACATTTTATTTAAACTTGAATACCAGAAGTAATGTGGTTAGGTTTCCAGGTCAACGGCAATAACTATATAACCAAACACTTCAAAACCCTCCATATAATGCTCTCACAGGATCGTGGTGCCTGGGTTTCTGCTAAGAAAGAAGACAAGCTAGAAAGTGAAGGAACACTCTGGGTACAGCTGAGGTCTCTTCTGTTTGTGAACATCTGAACACAGATGATGTGCGAGAGCAGACTTTCAGACTAAAAGAGAAGACAAAGCTAGCTGTCAGTAACAGTAGACATGGCTTCAGGTTTAAACCAGTTTGATGGAGAAGAAATTAAAAAACTGGAGTGAAGACAACCCACTGGCAGAGCAGAGAGTAGGGACCGATTTAAGCCAAATTCACTGGGAAAAGACACTGGGCTCCTTCTGCTTGTGTACTGAACAGGCTTCCAAAACCTAGCATTTTAATAAACTCATTCAGACTTGACACTGTTACCTATTCAAAGCCATGCAACAAGTGATGCTGGCGAAGTGTTCCCATGACTTGTCCCAACACAACAGTGGAGGAAGTGACAAGGTGATCACAGCCTCAGTATCCTTGCATGTTCTACATACCCATCATTTACACCATAAGGTTGTAACAAGGAGGAAAAATGTCAAGTATCAAAACCGAGGCTTCCATGATTAACCAGGTAGATCCCACCATCCAAAAAAACTCTATCCTATATAATGCTGGCAGTGAAACGATAGAAACCCACCTGTCAGAGCAAGTGCTTCTATTCCTTAGCATAATAAATTACAGAAGCTGCTGTGAATGAGGTAAGCTTGTCTACTGCTTCTATCCCATGGGTCTGTCTTCAAATGAGAACTTGGAGCCAAGTCCAATAATGGTTACCATCCTCTTGATCTCTGGAGTTCAATAATGCCTCAGAACCCTTGGCCTCTTGAGTTTGCTGAGTCAAACTTTCATTTTATTAGTTCTAACTTTAAAAATCAAATAGTTTTGATTGACTGGAGCAGACATTATGGGACAGGGTCAAGGCTCAGGAGGTGAAAAGCACCAGCCATGCAAATGTAAAGCTGGATGTGGCAGGAAGCATCTGTAATTCCAGTTTTCCTATGGAGATGGGAGGCAGAGACTGGAGAATACTCTGAATTTGAGAGGCATACAGCCTGACATAAGCAATAACAGATGGTAAGAAAGCCTGTCTCAGAACAAGGTGGAGGTCAAGGACTGATATGGGGCTTCTCTTCTGACTCCATATACTGTCTACACTGTCATAGGATCCACAGCCCCTCTCACCATTATATGCATTTATATTTGTGTGTATATACTACACTATACTATACACACACATACACCATATACACACAAATTGTTGATGGCTGAAAACCTCCACCTAGCAGCTGGAAAATGTAATTAACTCCAGGTCACTTCATGCCTTGTGTTTCTGAATACAGAGTGAGAAAAAATACATGTTGGACTATCTGTTCAGAAATAGGAATCACACAATTTGCTGCCCCTCAGTCCCACCACCAACGCCATCTCCAATACTCAAAGGAACACCGAGCATGGGCATAAGCTACACATACTTTAACTACATCCACAGACTCAGCACTGGGCCAGCAAAGAAGCCAGTCTGCCCATCAAAACCAGTGTATTGTCTTATCTTAAAATATACTTAGATTTTCTTTTGTGTTTGCCAGAGCATCAAGTCAGAAGTATCCTCATAGTGTCTCACCAGGGCCAGCTTCCAGTCTGGGAAGAAAATCTTTTGGAATTGGGTACTAGCCCAGTCTCTTATAGTGTATAATAGATGAGGGAAAGAGTGTTCTAGAGTGTCTAACCCCAAGAAGAGCATAGCCATGTATATGTGTGCCAAGAAACTGTAACATGGTCTGTTTCTAACGTGGCTTCTCATCCTACACTCTCATGGAAGGCCAGGATTGTAGAGCTAATTAGTAACCAAGGAAGCAGAGCCGGAAGGGACCTGATGTGCCCTCATCAACTCCTTTATTTTACCTTCAGAAAAACCAGGAGTGGAAATCCCATATGCTCTAGTGAGTTTCCGAAGCCTTGAGGTTGATCACAAATGTTGACTCCTAACCTAGGAGTGCCCTGTGCTCTTGTGTCTTATTTTCTTGTATATCTCAGTAGCTACTTCTGAGTTCTCTTTATTTCGTTTGCCCTAGTCTCATCTCCAACCCCAAAGAATCAGGGTTATCAAGTGGAAAAATAGCTCTAGAAAGCTGAGCTGAAACAACACATGCTCACGAAGGCTTTGTGATGGGCTGTTTAAACTGTCCAAATGAGCCCAAGCCGGTGCAATTTTTATTAATTAATTAGGATTTTCTTGTTTGTTATGTGTATAGTATAAGTGGTGTGTGTGTGTGTGTGTGTTTGTGTGTGTGTGTGTACATGCAATCATACATGTGCACAAGGAACTCAGAGCAGGCTGTCAGATGTCCTCTGTCTCTACTTTATTACCTTAAGACAGGGTCTCTCACTGAACCTGAAACTTGCATTTTTAACTCAGCTTGCTATTCAATGATCTCCTGGGATCTGCCTGAACCTACCACTTAAAGTTGTGATCACAAGTATGCCAGCTCTGCCTGGCTCTTTAGATGGGTGTTTAGGATTTGAACTCAGGACCCACGGCAAGCATTCTTACCCACTGAATCATCTACCCAGTCCTTCAGGGAAGTTTGTTTTTTATTGTTGTTTGTTTTTGTTCTTCCCTTTCTCTGGGTAGACTCTGGTGGAGGGCAGGGCAGCACCTTATGAAGCTACATTATGGAAATGCAGGGCAAGGAGGCAAACAGATGTTTGGAACTCAGATAAAGTTCTCCAGATAAATTCAATCTATTAATCAGGGCTTATTGGTAAACCGCCTCGTGCTAGGCACCCAGGATGCTCCTGACAATGGGGTCTGAGGTTGCTTTCTGCACCCTTGCCTTGACAAAATGGCTCATTGGCATCTTTCTTCCAGTTATAAAAAGGTATTGATATGAAACAGACTCCCCCCTCCCTACTTCCAACAGCTTCTGCTAACATGGCAAGAAACTGGGATTCTATCTTTCAATATCTGTCCAGCTGTTGTTTGCAGATGCTGTATTCTTTACACCGAGAAAATAGAAAGTTAGAGAGTGCTGGCATGCAACTTCATCCTGAGAATTTTAGATATCGCCAATGTCTTTCAAAAATGTCCTTATGTGTTGATGGCTTTAAGCACATCTGGGCTATTGAAGATATAGAGCTTAATACTCCTCAAACAAACACTGCAGAGAACTGTCGAAATCTCTTTTCCATTAAGTAAAAATTCTACACACTCAATGATTTGTATGTGATTATTGTGGGCCAGCCGATGTTTAATTTATTTAATCTTTACAATAATCCCACGAGGTTGGTACTATTTTGTTCTATTGGAATAATGAAGGAATCGTGAAAGTAGAATTGGACCCAGGCTGACCTGCCTCTAGGGACTTGTTTTAGATATGAACTTAATAGAGTCAGTCTCAAAATGATCTTTGATGCAAGATGATTGTTTTTCTGCTGGAGGAGCTGGCAAGCAGGCACAAGGTTAGAGAAAGACCCCACAGGCTAGGAGCAGTCCTGATAGAACTCTTTAAAATCACAGTTGCTGAACTCACAAGGCCATGCTCTCACTTCTACAGCCCTCCCCAGAATCCTATGCTCATCACCCGTGGGTGTGGCCTCAAAGCTTCTATGCAGCTCATTCTACAACTGTGATAGCTCTGTGCTCAGCACTGATGGTAGTCATCACCAGGGACAGGACCAAAGGAGTTGGGTTTTCCCCAGTGTGGGTTCTCAGTGAGTCAATGTTTTCCCTATTGGAACGTTGATGTGAAATGATTCTTGGCTGGGTGTGGTGGGTGCATACCTGTAATCGCAGTATGCTGAAAGGAAGGTGGGAATTCTGAGGGCAGTGTGAGATGCACAGCAAGAACCTGTCTCACAGCGACAACAGCATTCTTGATGCTGTCTGGATTGTGGCTGTTTCATCCTCAAAATCACTTGGAGGAATTCATGCTGGCTCTGAACTCAGGCATCTCTGAGGCAGCTATCCTCCTGAAGAGGTGATCTGCAGCATGACCCTGGCAAAGGAGTTCCTGTCAGAGGTCTACACTCCTGCACATTGGGTGCAGGGTCCAATCTCAATCCACACACTCTTAACTCAATCCAATGGTGCTTGACCTGATAGATAACACACACGGCCACCTTACACAAATGTTGGAGTGGGGAGCACAAGAAGAATACCTAAGCATTTGGACGACTATTCTTAGAATAATATAGCTATTTTTCTTGAGTTAACCACACCGCTTCATAAGGCAGGGAGCCAGGGAGCACGCCACCCTCAGCATCAGAGTTCTCTATCGGGAATCAGGGTACAGGCTGCGATGATGGGTTATCACCGCCATGCTTCTTGAAAGCTCAGAACTTAGCAAGGCTATAGATTAGATTGGGGAGGGGTGGGTGCTAAAGAGAAGGGGCCGAAGCAGAGTGTGCCAAGGGCCAAGGAAAAGAGAGTGTAGGCACACATAAATACAAACGTTGAGGGTCTGCACCATTGGCCAACACAATGGCCAACACAATGGCCCATCCGTCTACGTGATTACTTGAAATCTCAGCATCATCTCGAGACTGCTGAGATCCTACTTTGGCTCCTGCAGTGTGATTTCATGGAAGGGGATGAGCTCCACAACCTATCCTACCTCAGGTTGGCTCCTAAACCCCCTTGGCATTTTTACCTTATATTTTATATTCCTAATAACAGCAGCAACTCTCGGCTGTCCTCCAGGTTGCCAGTGGGTTTTTTTTTTTTTT
>JADRCD010138315.1:0-16063 GCA_019843815.1 Montemys delectorum | reverse complement strand
AGACAGACAGACAGACAGACAGACAGACAGACACAGAGAATAAATGCAAAATTTTTTAAAGGAAAGAAATACAGTGTCAGGCAGATTTCTGTTTTGCTATCTTGGGTTTTGCTTTGGGTTTGTTTTGTGGTTTTGTGTTGTATTGTCGCTGTGATGTTGTGTGTTCTGCTGTATCTTGTTTGTGAGGCAAGATCTTGCTATGTAGACCAGTCTGGCCTCAAATTTGTGATGCTCCTATTAGCCTCCCAAGAGCCAGAATTTCAGATACATGTTGTCATGCCAAACCATTTAGACAACAGTACATTCTTTAGAAGTCACATTTGAAATATGAAAAGAATTAAAATTCACTATAATAACCCAATATTATATAGTATACTTCAATGTGTAATAATTCAAAATTTAAAATGAGATATTTTAACTCGATTTTGATTTGAAACATGGTGTGGATTTTACAGTTCTAAGACATTACAGTTCAGAACAGCTTTGATCCAAGTTCTCTTTAATCACATGTAGTCACAAGAGCATAGACCTAGTGTTCCTCTTTGATTCATGTCACAGAGCACCACAGTCAGCCACTATGTCTAGCCACAAGGTGTTGGACCCTCAGTGCTGCCGTTGAAACATAAATTGAGCCAAAATCACAGAGCATTTCCATCTCAAGTGACTGTCCCAGGAAAAAGGGACCAGGCTGGACCAGAGCTCTTCTAGAAATTAAATGAGGAGCCTACGCTGGCTCTTTCAGTAAATCAGTGTCCACATCATGGCCACACCCAGTGCCCTCTGTAGTGTTGTTGAACTGCTATTTAATTCCAAGGCCAGGAACCTGTTATAAACTGTTCGGCCTCTCGCTGGACAGTAAGGACAATGAGATGTTTGTTTCCCTATTTTGCTTTGGAGGCCAGAAAACGCAGGGATATATCTATTCTTGCTGAAAAGATTGCTCTGCCCCAGGGCTCTAAAGGCACATATTTTGGAATGGTCCCGATTTTTGAAAAGTTAAGAAACTGTTTCCACTTTGACCACGAGGTGGCGGCATTATATAATAGAAGACACCAGACTTCAACTCCAAGCAGGCCCATTTATTTGGCTGCTGAGTGGTTTGGGGCCTATGATCGGAGGAAGCTGAGTTTTATGCCAAAAAGGGAGTGTTATTGCAAAACTGTACTGAGATAAAATGCACCTTGAGAAGCCACAGAAGTTTAATGTTGTTTAATAGGTATGCACTCAGGCAGCTTACTTAACTTCTCTGAGCTCAAGGAACCTCCCTGCACAGAAGATGCTAGAGTCTGTGTTGTAGGACTCGAACTTGTAGACATTAAAAATATGTGACACTCAGGTTACCAGACACGTCAGGATCATTCATCATTATAACCGAACGCCCAAGTGTCCACAGCCACATACCTCACCAAGCTCATTTAGTACTTTACCAGGGTGCCTGGGATGTTTTTGTGGCTTCTAAGTGGCTCAGGGACTGGTCTATGTACTAAGGTGACAGAGTTCCATCTCCACCCTGAGGCTCCCTGGGGTGAGAGTCTGAGTAGAAAGGAGGAGCCAGGTAAGTGGACAATGAAGAAAGGTGCTTCCGATCAGGCTATTCCCCCATTTCTCCCCAAACTGTAGCGATTACTCACAATTCTATTCAAAGTTCCAACATGCTATCTTGCAAAACTTGGCAAAATAATACTAAAATTTACACAGAATTATAAAACACAATGAAGCAAGCTGTAGAAGCAAGCAACTTTCAACAGCTTCCAAGAGCTTTCAAGCAGCTTTCACGAGTTGAGAGTCACCATGCAGAATGTATGTCTAGATACCAACCTACTGTGGCTACCACAGGTAACCTCTCCAGTGCAGACAGCATCAACCCTAACCCACATGGGCTTCCAGCCTTCACTCACAGTGTTTACAGTGTTTACACTGGTAAATGCTTAACTCTGCAAACCATGCTCCACAAACAGTAACTGCTGGGTAACCAGGCTCCCCACTCGCTCAGCTCTACCTAGAGCTACAACAGCTGTTTCTTCCTTTGCAGTCTATGCCCATAGGACTGCTGGCTTCGTACCATGACAATTACAATCCCCAAAGACCAGGGTGCCTTTGAAACTCAGTCTATTTGTTTTGCAGTTCTCAATAATATACTTTGTTTTGTTGAATTTCACTCTTTAATTCATATTGCACCAAAAGAAGTTCACAGCTGGAGAATGATACTAAAATTATAAAGAAGACTCTTTAAACCCCACCTCCCTCAGGCTAATTCTTGCCACTAAAAGTAGTTTAATTCTTTTCTAAAGCAAGTCCCCATAACAAATACCCACGCCCATTCTCCATCTCTTAATGATCGTGCGTGTGTGTGTGTGTGTGTGTGTGTGTGTGTGTGTGTGTGTGTGTGTGTTTTAAGTCAGATATCAGGTCCTGAACTCTTTTGTAAGAGCATTTATATAAAGCCACAGAGAGTCTGGAAATCTGAAAGCTGAGCCTTCCAAATGCTCTGGCTGAATTCCTAAGTGTGCCACTATTTCCCTCACAGATAAGACATAAGAGAAATTTTATTAAAGTGTTTCAGGGGCGCTATTTAGGGCCCAGTGCTGGTTCCTGCTATAAAATGTGTTTGGGAAAAAAAGATAGGCATAAAACATTCCATGTGTAGTAAGGTTCCCAGAAATGGGGTTCCAAATATAAATGTACCAGACACTTCATCCCTCTGACATCCTGGATCTCAGTGACAACTTCGGAAAACAAGCTGGAGTTTTGTCTGTCCCATCCCTAAGGTGGAAAGCTGCTTTTGGGCATAACAGCCATTTTCCTAGGCAAGACTCTGTGCCCACAGTGAATCAGTGGGTCTCCCAAGATGTCTAGCTTTAGCAGAGTCATCCACAGGAGAAAAACAGCTTGTACAATCAAGCACTTAAGCAAGATGACAAGGGGCATCCACACTTGGAAGAGAAGGCATCACTGTTATCTGCAGACACAATCCTGCTGTACACAGACCAGTGCTTGAGGCCCACAAATAGCATCATTGAAATTGATAACAGCACAATCCCCATCTGAGATCCATACACGACAATCAATGGCATCTCTCTATAAAAGTGCTGAGCAACCTAAACTTCACAAGAAAGAAGACAACAATAGAATTTCACCTGCAATAGCATAAAAAGGATAATGTATTTGGAAATAAATATCAGATCTGTATCCTGATGATTCTGAGACAGAAATAACTCAGGTGGCCGCCCATGTTTGTAGACAGGGAGATTCAGCACTGTTAAGGTGATGGTCAACCCAACACCAGAAGACCCCTGCTGTCCTCATTGAGGTCCTGTGTGCTTTTGAAGAACTTGACCAATGATCCCCAAATTTACACAGAACTGTAACAGACTGTGAACAGCCTAAACAGTACTGATTGACAAGGAAGCACTTCCTGTCATAAGGACCAACCATTCTGAACAGTGCACATAGACGCAAGAACACACAGAGAACCTTGGGGCAGATGTCACTCTGTAGAAACAAATTCTTCTCTTTACACTCAATTGGTTGTCAGTAAAGGTGCCAAGACTAGTGCTTTTAAGAACTGGAAACTGATAGTCACGTGCAGATGAATGCAAGTCTTTACTTCATACTTGGTACCAAAACCAACTGGGTTTCACACCATGGGGTTCAGTGCAGGAATTCAGTAACATAGCTGCTGCGAGATGTCCCAGAAGACCCTCTTTGAGATCTTGGGTTTGGCAAGGAATTGGGTATGACACCGAAAGAACAATGGGGTAAATTTAAAGAATGTTACATTTGGCCTTATCAAGATTTAAACATCTGGACTCCCTAAGACGTGAAGATAAGCAACCATCTGGGAGAATAGAACTTCTCTCACCCATATCCGGTAAGCAGCTTGTATCTAGAACACAGAGTGTAACTGAATGCTTCAATAATACAAAGAATGCCCATAAGAAAACACAAAGATGTTAATAGGCCTGCCACCAAACATAATAAATGAAGAACTAGTGACAACACAGAAAGATAATACATTAGTTATTAGGAATAGGCAAATACAAAACCACAACTAGGCATCAATTCGCAGCTGCTGGCCTGGATGCACTAGAAAAGCCCAGTGACAAAAGTGGGCGAGGACTGGAGGAAAGCGGACCACCAAACGCTGGCTGCAATGACATGGAATTGTGCAGGCCCCTTGGGAAACAGCTTGGCAACTTCTTGAGAGAGTAAAGATAAACGTATCTCACATCCCAGCAATTCCATTCATAGGTGTATTCCCAAGAGAGAGAAAAATACATCCACATGAAGGTCTAATCCCAGATGTTATTGGGATGTCTATTCATAATAGCCCTACATGGAAAATGAGTAAATAACTTTCAGTTGATTAATGAGTAGACTAATTGTATATGCCCACAGAATGGAATACTAATGGAATTAAAGCTGTTTATAACTTCCTGCGATAGGATTGCATTGTCAGTCATTTCTACAGTGACTGAGGTAAGGGCCTGTCTTCCTGACATCAGAACGAGGACTACAGCTTCATCTATTCACTCCTTGTTTCACTCAGACTATCAAGGTTGACGGTGCTGTGTGTCAGGGATAGTTCAACTATTAGTTGTTCTTCTCAAACTTGGCTCATTTGCTCCCTTGGCACATACAAGCTGGGCATGTCCCTCTGTTGAGTTCTCCGTGTTAAATGTCCACACGTTCCCAAATAGGAGTGCCAGAGATGCAGATGTACTCTGAGCAGTGATTTTTCTGGGTTCCGTTGCTAGAGGACTGTTTGCTGTAAGGTCCCAGTCGTCACTACATTAGCTTCACCGTCATGCCTGAAAGGACAGAATGCGTACACACGTGGATGGGTTTCTAAACAACGGTTGAATGGTGCTAGACACTAGAGCAGGCCAAATGAGGGGGAGGAAGGTTGCTTGGCTCACAACTTCCTTTGGCTGAAGACTCCAGGCTTCCGTGGCTTTGTTCGCTAATGGCTGCCACCCCCCAAAACTTGGAAGACTTGAAGGGCAGGCCACCGGATTCTGCTGCCTGGTTTTGAGCCAAGGAGGGAGAGCCTAGTCTCTACGCTCTTTATTTACACCAAGCAGAGATGATCAGTCCAGCCCTCAGCAGCACAAGGCTTCTTGGAGCTTCTTTTTTAAAGTTACAGCCTTACTGACTGCATACTGTGAAGCAACAGGGGGCAAGGCAGGCTACCCTGCTAACATTGAAACCACTGTTGACTTATTTTGTGTAGAGAAGTAAAATTCTCATGGTGACAGTTGTTTCCCTGGCATCATTTCTATACTCCCTGGCCAGCGGCCAGTCTCACCAATGTCTCTCTAATGAAGTTATGCCATTATTTTTCACTGCTTGAGAAAAACGGGCATTTCCCTTTGTTTTGGAACAAACTCCTGTTCTATCACTCAACACTAAGAGATTAAAAATGCCAAAGACAATGTGCCTTGCCCATGTACATTCACTGTCTTGTTCTTCGCTTGGCTTGATGGGAACAAGCATTTCTACAGAGCCAGGCATGTGCACATGGATGGCTGCGTGGAAGCGGGGGCTGAGAAAAGTGATGAAGGGATGCTCTCTCATCCCTCTTCTGCCTGAAGGTGAAGAAGACCAGACCAGCACTCTCGGTGCCTTTTAAGCTGTGTAGTCTGGGCTTTCTCCAGCCTTTGAGTAGTCTCACCAGGTCAGGGGATTTTGTACTTTATATTGTACATTGCATATTATTTGAGAATTAGGCATCTTTCAAACATGGCATCATTTGCTGGGCCCATCCTCTTTTCCAGACTCATTGGTGAGAAGATAAATTATCTTTATGTAGGGTTGGTTTCCAAAGCTGACTGTTCTCACTTTGTATTATTTTTCCTACGTTGATATAGCCAGTCCTACACACACATATATATATATACGTATATATATATATATACATATATATATATCTCCTATGTGTGTATGCGCACTTTAGGATTTTACTGCTGTGAAAAGACTCCATGTGAAGCCAAGTCTTATAAAAGACAACATTTTATTGGGGATGGCTTACAGGTTCAGAGGTTCAGTCCATTATCATCAAGGTGGGAACATGACAGCAGCATGCAGGCACATGGGGCTGGAGGATCTGAGAGTTCCAACTCTTGTTCTGAAGGCAACCAAGGCAGCCGGGCAGCTAGAATGAGGGTCTTACAGGCCACACCTCCTAATAGTGTCACTTCCTGGGACAAGTATATACAAACCATTACAATATATATATATACACTTTGGAAACCAGATGGTTCTCATTTTTGTACTTTTGTTTTTTTCCCAAGCTGATACAGCCAGTCATATATATGTACATGTGTGTGTGTGCATGTGTGTATGTGTGCATGTGTGTGCTGTGTATGCTTGATATATATATATATATATATATATATATATATATACACACACACACACATATATGTATATATACAGGTTTCTGATTAATGTTTCAAAAACATTCAGAGGGAAAATTGTGGCTTTATTGAACTTGTTCTGACCTTATGTTTTTAATACACTTATATTTGCATATGATTTACATTGAGCCCTGTAAGCTATCTCAAAGTCACAAAGTACATGAAGGGAGATGTTCAAGTTATATATAAGCAGTATGTGGTTTTGTTTAAGGAATTTGAGCATGTATTTAGGTATTAAATACTCAAACCAATCCTCCTCAAACACCAAAAGAAAAAGGAATTCATTGCTTTATCTTCTGCATATATACTTTACACAATCCAAGTATATAGTTCAAAAGCATGTTAGTGGGTGTATCAGGTTACAGCTCTCATTATAAATCTACTTTAAAATGTTTCTATCACTCAGTAAACACCCACATACTCATTTATTAGTGTTTACTCCTTCCTGTCAGATACCACGTTTCCTTTTTGTGTTTATACATTTTCTACTGTTGTTTTTTTTAGATATAGCATCATACAAGATGTAATATCATGTTACACTTCTTCCATTTAGCAAGCCATAACATATGTCAGTTCATTTGTTTTCTTACTAAGTAGTATTTCCTTGTGTGGGCATATACAATTTGTCAATCCATTCACCAACTAAAAGACATTGACTTATTTTCCATGTAGGGCTATTATGAATAGGGACCCCGATAACATCTGTGATTAGACCTTCATATGGATGTATTTTTCTTTCTCTTGGGAATACACCTATGAATGGAATTGCTGGGATGTGAGATACATTTATGTTTACTCTCTCAAGAAGCTGCCAAGTTATTTTCCAAGGGGCCTGCACAATTCCATGTCATTGCAGGCAGGAAAAAAAAGGAGTACTATAAAAAAGGTAAATGTATATTATAAAGACACAAATGTGAAATATGTAAAATTGTACCATTATTGTTTTATGCAGATATTTATAAGCATATGCACCAGACTTCAATGCACAAGAATATCTCTTAACTTGCTTTGAATTGTTATAATAGTTATTTGAATACTATGAGTATAGTGGGAATATTCTGATAAATCTTTAAGACCATTGTTTAGCTTTGGAATTATTTTGTGTGTGTGGAAATGAACCATCCTCTTGAGATGTGGGTTATTTCAGGATTTCCACACATTCTTTGAATGCAAATTATATCATGAGCAGAATGCTATAGCACTATGTATCTCTCAGACAGCTGGCCAGGGCCAATGCCATGTTTTGTTGACTCTTTGTATTTCTATGGTTGTTTTGTGCTGTAACTTTTTGCATCATTCTTTTAGAATAATGGTTCCCTAGGCTTTCCTACTGAATTCCTTGGGGCCCTGAAAGGCTCTTCCATTGCCCAAGACAAACTCTCTCAGAAAACAGCAGCCAAAGGCCCAAGCTTCACAGGGTGTCCATGGCTGGCCCAAGTTCTTTCCTGGACAGTTCAAATCAGTCCGCAGCACCAGGACTCTGACAGTCTCACATACACATCTCAAAATCAAACAAAATGAGCTACAGTAATAACCTATCTCGCAGACTATTAATTTTTCCAGTGCAACTCACATTTGCACTAAACCTACCTTAGTTGGTCATATAAGTACAAAACATCAGCTATAATTTGAGGAAACTTAGTTGCCTGTAGTTTAGAACTTCTGTGAATCAATGTGAACAAAAGGTTCAGATTGGTGAATGTGTTGGTATATGCTAATGATCTTATTTTTATCAACATTTTAAAAAAATCCCCATTGCAACTCTTATTTATGGAAGCAGCAGTGTTCAAGGTGAGTTCCTCTGTGGCCTGGAACACCTGTAGTGTCCATTTGAGCTCTGTACATTGTCTGGGCTGCAACATCTGTGCTTCTGGATCTCCCCCAAGACCCCACAAGCCAGGCACACAGCAAGCATACCTAGTGTTCCTTCCACTGCAGTGATTGATCCCTGAGATGTGATTATGCTGTAAAAAATATCCATTCTATAGCAATTTTCAGGCCCCACATGACTGAGAATGAATTTACAAGTCATACTTTAGAATCTGGGAAACAGCAATTCCATGTTTACAGCCGAGGAAGCAGAAAAGAGCCTATGAAGAAGTTCCTTTTATCATGTATACAGAGAATAGACAGTACATGGAGGGGTGTGATGATGGGCAGATGACCCATCATTAGAGAAAAGGCTCTCCCTGGAGATTCATCTGGGGGGGGGGAGTAAGATATTCAAAATACTTAGATTGTGTCTGCATAAGAGAATAAGGTGAGGGGAACGCATGGACCTGAATCTGAATACCACAGCGAGACTTCAAGATCTTTGACATGAGGTGGTAAGAGGGAAGTTAAAGAGGGTTAAGAAACCTCAATATTAAATTCTAAGAACATACAGTAGAAAGTAGGATACTATTTTTATGTGGTTAAAAAGTTGATATATACAGATAGATATAGATAGATAGATAGATAGATAGATAGATAGACAGATTAGATATATTCCTGTTCTCAGAGGGCAATAAAGATATGATACTCAAACATAATAGAACATCACCTGGGAATTAAAGGACAGAATAAATGAATCTAGATAGGAATGAGCAGAATGTCACCTTCCTATTGTGTTAAACAGGGAATGCAAGGAAGGACCACTGTTCCTGAAGTGAATGGTGTGGTTGCTGAAACTGAACTAGCCTTCTGCTCCAGACACAGGACCCAGTCAGTCATCTGAGCACACAGCAGCCAGCAGAGCCACTACACCATCTCACCTCACACCCTACACTAGAAGACAGAACCACTAACTTCTGCTTGGATGTTCTTTCTGTGGGGAAAGACTAACTGTAGAATGGAACATATACAGTCAACAGTGTAGGTGAAGGCACTGAAGTGATCACTCTCCGCTGAACAAGATTTGAGTCACTGTGAGCCTGTACTCACTAGTCAGTCAGTCGGCCTTGAAGGTGGGAGAGGTAGTATCTTCTGGGATGGAAAATTAACATGACATTTTCTTTCTTACATAGCTATGTAATTGAGGTAGTTTCTTCAGACTATCATAATCCATCCTAATATTTTCTTAAAGCAGGTACTTTACTCACATAGAAACCAAAGAGCGAGACCGTTGCAATCAGTGAGTATGTGGAACAACTGTCAGTCCTGAAATTCCTGGGTAACACAGGTTGGGGTGTAACGTGTGTGGAGGGGAGCTTATAAATGAAAAATCAGAAATTGAAAATAGCAGTATCCTGTATGTTAGTGGGAAAGGAGATTAGTGAAAACAAACTGTGGAGACAAGCACATTTTTATAATTATGAACTTTATTTTTATTTACTAAGCCAACACTTTCAGGAAAGAGACTTTACATCCGGTTTCCATAATTCATTTTACAGGCAAATTCTAATATACACTATGTACTCTGAACTGGATTGTACAATCAATGGGAGAAGAACACTGCAGATACTGCTTCTGGTTTTCATCAGTCATGACCAGGTTCTCAAGGCCAGCATCACTCATCATGGCAGTGCTCTACCAGGAAGAAAGGGGCAGCTTTTACTCAACAAGGTGAAGACACAATCTTTAATCAATTACATAATTATAGGAACCTCATAATCATTTGTCCAAATATATCCTCTCAAATTGCTGCAGCAGAAAGTTAAAGGGACCTGTGGAAAGACCAACAGAAAATAGAACTCAAGCATCTGAATGAGGAAAAGAGCAGGTGATCATCTCCAAGGAAAATCCCATGTGTTTATATTACGGCTATACTTCATTTTCAAATGTGTGCAGACGCATGCAAACGTAACTACCCAAGCTAACTCAGCAACATGGAAGCTACTGTGGAGAATGCAGAGAGTGGAAATGGTGCTGCAATCTTACTGGACTCCAGTACAAGCTCTTTTGACCCCAAAGTGCAACCTCAGGAAACTGGTAGGACCACTCTGTGGTAAACCTGGAAGCCACCTGCATCTGGAACACCATTTATGGCACGGAGCCTGGGAAGTGACGCTACCAGGATCAAGTTGTCTTGATACATTGAGTAAAATATTTAAAGGGATGATAGACATTCAAGGAAAATTTACTGCTATCATGGGCAAAGTGGCATGCTGGGATACAGTTCT
This sequence comes from Montemys delectorum, assembly GCA_019843815.1. Classification (NCBI taxonomy): domain Eukaryota; kingdom Metazoa; phylum Chordata; class Mammalia; order Rodentia; family Muridae; genus Montemys; species Montemys delectorum. The sequence goes on along the minus strand of JADRCD010138315.1, from coordinate 5,544 downwards.
GTGAAAAGCTGTACAGCCACCTTCAAACAGCAACAATTGCAGAGAAATTCATTTCACTAAACAAAGCCACACCCAAGAGGAGGCATCTTGAAACTTCAGGCACGTCTCCAAGCAATTAAGCTCATTTAAAGTGCTTATCTGATTTTTTTTTCATATTCAGATTTTTACTTACTAAAATGCTTAGCAAGTTCCCTAACATCTATATAAATACAAGGAACAGTAGTCAATGTGCCTGGAAATACTGAACGAATAAAAAAAAGAGACCCAAAAGAAAAATAACAGGTAGATAAGTCTCGGTATTTAGAAATCTTCCAAATGATACAACTCTATAATCCTTTGTTGGATATCTTAAAATCACCTGTACCTATGCCAATGAACATCTTAGACCAAGCAAAACTCAAAAAACAGCCTTTTTTTTTTCTTAAATGCATCCTGTTAAAGAGCCAAATAAATAATTCTATATATTCTTTTCTCTTTTATACATGTGAAAATTAACCAACCTCAGGCTTAGGGCTTAGAATTCACCTACTCCCACTGTCTTCACTGACAGAAGAGGGTAAATGAACTATATTCCTGCAGAGGACAGTTGGTAGCAAGCTGAGGTGGTTTACAGACAAAATCAAGAGAATGAGCCACATCAAGAAAATGACCTCTGCTTACTCAGCAGTGCTGGGCCCTCATTTGGACTGCTTAGTATTACTAGGAGCAGACAAAATGATATTCTTGCAGCTATTCCAGAAAACTGCAGGCCAATAGACAATGCTATTTGTGAATGCATCCTAGGTATTTTCTCTGGGTAGTATACTTGAAGCACACAGTATGCTTCAAAGGCATACTGATGAGGGCTGGGAATGTAGCTCACTTGGCAGAGTGCTTGCTGAGTACATACTGAGCCCTAGATTGCATCTCCAGTGCCACACAAAACCAGGTGTGGTGGTGCACGCCTATAATCTCAGCACTCTGGATGGAGGCAGGAGATCAAAAATCCAAGGTCATCTTTGGGTGCACAGTGAGGTAGAGACCAGCCTGGTATTGTGTGAGGCTCTTATCTCAAGGAAAACAAAATATATTGATAAGCCTGCCTATCTTCTGTCAAAACTAAGGCCCAACAAAGGTATATAGAGAGTGAACTGATGAATAAATATTTCTACAAATTTATCAGGGAGAAAAAAATTAAAGTGGGCCAAAGATTAGAATAAAGAAATTACAGGAGTCAACACTTTAATATAATAGACAACAAAGACATTTCCCTCAGACAAGAGGGTTATAAATAAATTTAAAGATTCAAACTTTCCTTCAAGGATAAACCAATTTGTGGAAGTATTCCATTAATTCTATACAAAGTCTCTAATTTAAAAAAAAAAAAAACAAACAAACTCTAATCCATTAATTAGTATGTTCTATTGCAGAGAATAGAGTATGATTGTAGCTGATGAGCGATACATGAGATTAGTTTTCATTCTCCATAAGGAGAAAGCATATGTGCCCACATATACCTGTAGCCAAGCCAGCTCACTTTCACGAACAAAGAGTAAGTGCTTTTTCCCACAGCAGCAATGACTCAATACCATGTAGCCCATGCACAGCATGTTCCTGAGTGTCCTCTGACTAACGTGCTGTGGTGTGAGACTATGCTCACCTGTTCCCACACTGGGACAAGGTCTGCATCTCCAAAACACAAATTCACCTGAGGGATTCTGAAGTTTAAGGGAAGACTGCCCCAAACAGCAGCAAAGGTGACTTTGCAACTTTACACTGATGCATTTGATATCATGTTTCTCTTTGTAACCTAGGTACATTTGAAAAGGAAGCCATGGACATTTAATTGTTTTGGGCCATAATTCCTTTAGATGCATTTTTGGCCAGCTAATCAGATACTGATCCTGTAAGGTTATCTTTCTGAGAAATCTTAATGTAAATTATTAAACAATTTATGACCAGTCTAAAGATGGCATGATTTGGGCAAACATGAGATAAATTCTCTCAGCTAAGAGGCCAGAAGCACAGCTGGGTTCCTGTACATGGTCGCCTGGAGGCCCACAGCTACCTTCCATAGGACATCTGGAGCAATCTCTCTTAACCCACAGCTACCTTCCATAGGACATCTGGAAGCAATCTCTCTTAACAAAGTATTCTTTCCTACCTACAACTTAATTTCCCCCAAATCAACTTTTCAAGAAACTGTCATTCAACCTTCCATCAACAGAAAAGAGAAACTTAGGAAACCCAGAAAAGTGACATATGATAGTCTTAAATTTATATATTTCTCTTAAAGTGTTTTAACTCATTTTTTATAGAAAATAAGTTTTAAAACCATTTTATATCCCATCAAAATTTTGTGCAAATATCTCAAGTCCATTATTCTAGTCTTCAGACATTAGGAAAAAGTCAATAAATACAAATATTATGATAAAGATTTAATTTTAAATTTTCAATGTATGTTATGGAAACTTGAAAGTAGTATGATGGATCCAGAAGTTAGTAAGATTCAAAACTCAATTACCAGCACAAAACTAGCACCAACAGAGGTTACAATTGATATACCATAGGCATCTCAAGCTCTCCAAATTTACCCAGTAGCAATATAAGCAAATAGTAAACGTGAAAACAAGATGTTATAACAACATAGAACCGGGTTACATAAAATAATGACAACTGTCGTCATGGGAGTTTGTCTGATAAATGGAGAAACAGTAGGACTAGATTACTGATCCTAGAAAGGAGAGGTGAGACTGCTAAGGACCCCCTACTAAGAGCCTGGTCTTCCTCACTGGGGACCTTTTGCATAGACCTCATAAATACACAAAACCTGGCCAGAACCCTGCTTACAGATAACTACCTTCCATCATCACTATGGATCTCTAGTTAAAATAGCAGTCATACTCACAAGAGGATAAGCATCGGGGCGGGAATCTGATAATCAGTTATTACATACCACAACAGGACTTAATCAGCGAAGTACACATCTTGCCTGATAAATGGAATATTCTGACTTTTCTGGTATGTAGAAAGAGGGCTAGATAGCATGAGAGGGGACTTGGGCCTCTGATATGGATAAGTAAACTTGTGTTTACCTGAGACGAGTATGTGCAAATGGTATGTAATTCAACCAGGATATAAAATGGAAGAACCAAACTAGTAGAAGCTTCTGCATTTTAATTTTAGGATTTGCTGAAATGGAACCTCCGACATAGTAATAAGCTGCACATAAAGCTATTAGAGAGCAGACTGTTTTCAAAAAACAAATTGGCAGGTGATGGCTATGCACTTAATGTATCTTTGGTTTAGGAAGACGAGAATATCGATTAGAGGCCACACAATCCCCAGAATGCAAACTGCTGTGTGGGGCATGCAGCTCTTTTGGTCGTGCTAGGGGCCTTGGGATGCTTGTCTTGGCCTGGAAGTTTTGAGGCTCTACTTGAGGATTGCTTATTTGTTTTTGCTTGAAAGAGCCAGAAGGGGGACGGAGCTTAGATGTTTTCAGATTCAAATGATTTGCAAGGTTGTTTTGTTTCGATGTTGGCTGATGTTTTGAATTGCATGGTGTGGTTCCTGGTGCCCTCTTACATGTGGAAGTTCTACTTGGTGATGAATCAGAATCTGGAGGAGGTGACAAAGAACTCAGGTTGGATGGCTTTAAAAGCTGCAAGGACTTGGGCTGAGGACATTGGTTTCTTCCACCCCTCTTAGTCTGGTCCACTGTACTTGACTGGGAAGGGGTCTGAGGAGGAGGAGAAGTTACAAACTGCATGTCACTGGATTTTTTCTCTGCCAAATGATAAGGCTCTTGAGCACTCAGAGTCATGCTCAGGCTCGTTTCAGAAGGTATGTCCTTCACCACATCCACGGGGAACTGTGGGCTTGACGAAAAAGGACGCTCTTCCAAAGCACGGCTGTTGTCTTGTTGCAAGCCATGTGTAAAGCTTCCATCTGGATGTGCGCCACCCGGACACATGCCTTCAACTGCATATTCACTGTGGGCCTCGATACGTTGTGACTTTATTAATTTTCCCTGGGCGTGGTCTGTAGATCTGGGAAGGCTGCTGGAAGGCTGTAGTACTTGAGGCTGTTAAAATTTAAAAACATCACCAACAATTTATATTAAAAATTTACCAAGAATTAATGCAAGTTTAATTATAATTAGGTAAAACTGCCACTTATATTTTAATATGGAAAATATGTGACTTTTTTTAAAGAATGAATTGCAATTCCAAGCAAGCTCATGACACATATAAAAATGATAAATGCAAACAAAAATGATACAAGCAGCAAACACTGAACAAGATCCAAAATTAAGTGGGGCAAAGTGGGGAGGGAATCCCTGTACCATTAGATTTATTAATCTTCAATCTTATCTACAAGGAATCTGGAGGACATTTCAGTAGCACTTTGATTTAATTTTCATACATGGAACTCACATTTAAAGGTATCCATCATATTACCCACTTTATTTTATACACATCGTTGTTTTGCATATATGGGTATATGTGCACCATGTGTGTGCCTGCTAACTGTGGAGGCTAAATTAGGGCAGGCACCAGATCCCCTGGAACTAAAGTTATAGTTGGTTCTAAGGTGCCCTGTGGTTGGGAACTGATCCTGATCCTGTGCCAGAGCATTCAGAGCTCTTAACCACGGAGTCATTTCTCTAGCTATTATGCATTTTAAAATTCATTTTTTAATGTTTGTTTCAAATGCTGTAGCTCTCTTGAGAATGACCAAACACAATGTTTAGAATAAAAGACTATGGTATTCGTTTATGTGAAATTCTAATAACTGACACAAAAGCATCCAATACACTTAGCCCAGTATGTGCAAAGCACTGAATTCAGCTCTTAGAACCCCCAGCAGGCCAAAAGTCTTTTCAGTGACAGCCGAGAGTATAGAGCTGCAAGCACCTGGAACTAGAACCAAAGCGCAGACGCCAAGCTCTTCAGGCCACATAGCCTCGTGTACCTTCAGCAGCCTACTGAGACAACATTTTTACACACTCAAGAGAATATATGACGTGCTTTATTTTTGGCTATCCAGTTTTTAGTTTTTAGGTTTTTTTTTTTTTTTTTTTTTTTTTAAAAAGGTACAAACTAACATAGGGGTCAGGTAAAACAATCAATAACCACTTCCTCTCCCAGATATATAATTTCTGTTTAGTATTTTGGGCTAAAGTTTTAAAAACTTTGAGTTTGAAAGTGAATTTTAATGAATCGTTTTTCACTAATGAAATACTTTTTAACTATGGTAATCCACAAAGAAACCTACACAGTGTCTCTCAGCATTCCTGCTGCAGGGATGGACCTCTCTGACTGAATCACTGTATTCTCTTACTCCTTGGCCAGCACTGGAATGGCTTCTCAGGGTCAACTCTGACAGACTGGAGTGCCACGGCTAGGACAGGATAACCACTCAGCAGGGACAGCTGAGGGGGGTCGAGTACTTTATAGGATGGGGAGGAATCATAAGATATCATGTCAGCCAATGCTGGACAGAGGGGCCCACGAACTCCAACTCCTATGGAGCTATGACCCCGCTGACAGCTTTGGGGGG